>CM057087.1:8295000-8437500 GCA_029959045.1 Taenioides sp. WSHXM2023
GTTAAACACTTTAAGTTAAAGGAGACTGAGGCCCTTGTTGTAGAGTGAGAGGGAACTGTAGATGAAAATGAAGTTGCCTTACAGCCGACCTGATGAGGGCTCGTGGACTTACCTGGAGGGAGGAGCTTCCTGTGGGGGAACTATAAAAGCAGTTCAGCACAGCCTCTCGGGGAGACATGTGTTATTTTTTATTTTATTAGTTTCTGTTCCTTATGCCTAAGTTGGAGCACAGTTATTTTTTGTAAATATGTAAATTTTTTTGTTTGCCACAATACCACGGTGAATTTTCAAAATAAATCTTTGGGACAAATACAGAATATTTTCAGAATCTGCCTCCTGTTTAAGACCACTTTGGCCAGCTTCCCCACATGTCCCCAGGTAAAACACGTCATCCATAAATCCACAAATCTGAATGCTACTGTGGCTTAAAGATGCACTGTGTAATTTTTCTGGTGGAGGGCCCGTCATCTCCTTGTCATGGCCGCAAGATGCCAGGCCCAGAGTGGACCACGTTTAGGTGGACTAGGATTACTGTGGCAAAGCGTCAAGCCCAGTAATTTTTGGAGTGTGCGGGCATCGTAAGAGTAACTTAGACTTAGACTTAGACAAACTTTATTGATCCACAAGGGAAATGATTTGGATACAGTAGCTCAAACATCACAATATAATATAATAACAGAGAGTAACAAAAATAGATGGTATAGCAAAAAGAGTAAGAGACACGTGTCAAATGAGATATAATTATAAAAATGTATATGTACAAGTCAAAATAAAAAAAGAAATATAAGTAATAAGTAATAAACTATTAGTCACAGCTATATACAAGAGACAAGAACGACAGTGCAAATACTATGCTGATTGACAGGGCGTGAGGTAATCCGTTACTTGAGATTAACTTGTAGTACATTTGTAGGGAGTATTATCTGTTACATAAGGGTGAGTTGTTGTACAGCTGTATGGCGTATGGTATGAATGTAGTCCTGAATCTCTCACTGTTTGAGCGGAGCTGTAGGAGCCTGTTGGAGAATGAGCTCCTCTGTCCCTCTATAGTCTGGTGCAGTGGGTGAGTTGTTGTACAGTTGTAGGGAGTATTATCTCCTCTGACTCTCTATAGTCTGGTGCAGTGGGTGAGCAGGAGTGTCCATGATGGAGAGCAGTTTGTCCAGTGACCTCCTGTCCCTCACTGTGACAAATGTCTCCAGCTCACAGCCGATCACGTGTCCAGCTTTACAGATCAGTTTGTCAATCCGCCCAATGTCTTTTTTACTGCTGCCGCTCCTCCAGCAGACCACAGTGAAGTCCAGGGCACTGGCCACCACAGACTGGTAGAAGATTTCCAGTAACTTGCTGCACACATTGAAAGACCTGAGCTTTCTCAGGAAGTAGAGTCTGCTCATGCTCTTCTTGTAGACAGCATTACAGTTGTCCCTCCAGTCAAGTCTGTTATTCACCTGTACGCCAAGGTACTTGTAGCAGTCCACTATTTCCACGTCCTGGTCCTGGATGGTAATGGGCTCCACCGGTGTCCTCTCTCTCCTAAAGTCAATCACCAGTTCCTTGGTCTTGTCAACGTTCAGGAGCAGATGGTTTGCCTGGGACCACTCCACAAAGTTTGTAATCAGTGTCCTGTACTCCAGCTCCTGTCCATCCCTGATACACCCGACCACTGCAGAGTCATAAGAGAACTTCTGCAGATGGCAGGACCCGGAACTGTACTGGAAATCAGAGGTGTACAGAGTGAACAGGAACGGAGACAGGACTGTACCCTGGGGGGCTCCTACATTACTGACCACTGTGTCAGACAGGGTGGTCCCCAGTCGCACGTACTGAGGCCTGCCTGACAGGTAGTCATTAATCCAGGAGACAATGGAGGAGCTGACACCCATCCTGAGCAGCTTCTCACTCATCAGAAAGGGCTGGATAGTGTTAAAGGCACTGGAGAAATCGAAGAACAATATCCTCACAGAGCCCTTAACACTATCCAGGTGAGAGTGAGCCCGCTGCAAAAGATAGATCACAGCATCATCCACACTAATGTGGGACTGATAGGCAAACTGTAGAGGATCCAGGGATGGTGCCACCAGGGGTCTGAGCTGAGTCTCTCAAACACTTTCATGACATGAGATGTCAAAGCCACTGGTCTGAAGTCATTAAGTCCAGATGGAATAGTCTTCTTGGGCACAGGCACAATGCAGGAGGTCTTCCATAGCACCGGTATCCTCTCAAGCTTCAGGCTCAGTGTGTAGAGAAAGTGAAAGATCCCAGTGAGCTGAGCTGCACATGTCCTCAGCACGCGGGGGTTGACTTGGTCTGGTCCAGGAGACTTGTTATGGTGAATTTTCTCCAACTGCCTTTTCACCTGCACAGGTGACAAACACAAAGAGCTGGGTTCCTCCATGGGGGTGGGAGTAGGGTGTTCCTCTGTGGGGGTGGGAGCAGGTGTGGGAGCAGAGGTGTTGGGCTGATGAATGGTCGTCTGAGTGGTCTGTGGTGAGGTGTGGATTGGGCGTCTGGGAGGTGTAGAGGTGGGGGTGCCAGGGGATGAGAAGCGATTAAAATGCAGATTGAGCAGGTTTGATCTGTAAGGGGGGAATCATCTTGTTGGCTCCGAAACGACCAGCGTGAGGTTAACGTGGGTTGTGTTTTTAGCATTCGTGGCTCGGTGCTGGGCTTTCCTGGGTGTGTTTGGGTGGCATGCTGCGATGAAGTTACCTTGGTATGTCACTATGGTTTATTTTGTGTCCTTCTGTCAAATGTATTTTGTACGTTAAGTGTAACTTGTATCTAGGCTTCTGTTGGTGAAGCCTCCTCTTTTTCTGTGTACCTGGTCTGTTCTCTGGTCGTGGCCCTTGGTGAAAGGACTCGCTCTCTGGAGTCTTCGTCTTGTGGGAAGTGCTTGACTGCTGTAATGGTCCTAAGGTAATCTCAGGTAAACCAGGCCACATGGCACATGGACAATTAAAATACTGCAGTGGTAGAGGATTTGTTTTTTTGTTTTTTGTTTTTATCAACCATCTTTTTCCAAACAGTGATTCATAAATTCACTGTAAAGTATATTCATGTCTCATGTCATATTCAGTCAGGGAATCTGTGTGCCTATAGTGTGTGGGGAAAATACTGTGTCCTGGTATCACCACGGGGTGTGGCTAATAATTTTACTAAATTAATCCACTGAAATACATCACTCCGCTACATATGATTTTGTCTGGAATGTCCCGGTATGGCAGTAAACATATCCATCTTGCATTTACTCAATAACTTGGGCTTTTATTGACCTAAAAACATGCATCTCGCTTCTCCACGGATCAGACATGTAGCTTGGCCCTCTATAAAGCTGGAACTAAATGTGGTTAAATGAAACTAAAACTGAATAAAACATGTGCCTCTTAACTCACCTCCACAACAAGTTCCTTTCTGTGAACCACCGGCCTGGTCCAGTGTTTCATGTTTAGAACAGATTTGGGCCTATTCTTAATGATTTTCAGACTTCATGTTTGGACACAAACATGACATAATGATGCTTTGAAAAATGGCAAACAGTAAGAGCAGTTTGTTTACATTCACAAAGTCATGACCGCGGAGGAGTCCAATCTGTCTTAAATACATCCATGTGGTCATAGGGGCAGTTTTGGGATATAGCAGTGACAAAAAAGTGTATGTTTTGGTTTAATCATACTTCCTCTATAATAGAAAAGGTCAAAGGTCGAGATGTTTCTCTATGTAGTCCTGCATCTCTCACTGTTTGAGCGGAGCTGTAGGAACCTGTTGGAGAATGAGCTCTTCTATCCCTCTATAGTCTGGTGTTGTAGGGAGTATTATCTCCTCTGTCCCTCTATAGTCTGGTGCAGTGGGTGAGTTGTTGTACAGTTGTAGGGAGTATTATCTCCTCTGTCCCTCTATAGTCTGGTGCAGTGGGTGAGTTGTTGTACATTTGTAGGGAGTATTATCTCCTCTGTCCCTCTAAAGTCTGGTGCAGTGGGTGAGCAGGAGTGTCCATGATGCAGAGCAGTTTGTCCAGTGTCCTCCTGTCCCTCACTGTGACAAATGTCTCCAGCTCACAGCCGATCACGTGATCAGTTTTGTCCATGTTTGAGTCCTAGTCAGGAGTACCTAGCTGGAAGATTAGGTTCAAGAGGACACCCGAGACTCCACAAATCGTTCAGGAATCAAAGTTCTTACAGTGAAATGAAAAAGTTACAGGTAAGAGTTCCTATGTTATAAAGTCCATCCAACAGTGAATCATGTTTTTGTACCTCTGAGCACTAGTCAAATGTGTGTGCGCGCGCCACACTTTGAGACACGTACACCCAGTGCGTTTATTCAGTGAGTCAGAGGGACTGTCTGGACCTCAGTGCTCCGTCCACACCCACCACACCATATCACTCTGACACAGCCACGAAGTACAAGATATAAAAGAGTGTTTCAAAGGTGCACTGCAGTCTGAAAAGCAAGTATAGAGAAGTTTGTCCTGTTCATTTAACCCATCCGAGTGTCAAATTCAAATCATCTTTCACTCCAAAACTAAAATTAAAGGGCCCATATCACACTATTTTCAGATCTCTGTTATAATGCTGTATCTTCATCAAAAACAGACCTGAAGTTGTGTTTTGTTTCATTCACATATGTTTAACACACAAACCCTGCAGATTTAGGCTGAGTTCTTCTCTCAAACAGAACACACTCTATTCCACCACTTTGTGATGTCATGTGATAATACAGGAGGTGCTCCACTGTGTTTTTAAACTCCGTACACTTTCACTAGAATCATTTGGATCATTTCAGATCTGGAATTGACAATCTCTGCTGAACTAAAAGTAAAAGATAGGTGCTAACTTGAAAACTACCGCTTTATGACATCACAAGGTGGAGGTTTGGAGATGTAGACAGACTAATATTAAAGGATTCGACCGGCATGTGTGAATGAAATGCAACACAACTCCATGTTTTGTTTTATGTTTTTGAGGTGGAGGTAACAGCATTATAACATGACTTAAAGCTCACAAGAGTCAATTTTGCGTAATATCAAATCTTTAACAGCCATGCTAATAAAAATGGCTGTCATAGATATACTAGTATTTTATATAACCACACTTTTGGCAGATATAGAGAAGCAAAACGTAATATTTTTTAGCTGCTTATCCCCGGCAGTTCCTTACCTCATGCAGTTGAACGCCTCTCCTGGTCTGCTCCTATATGTAAGCGGAATGTGCTGTAACATGCAGGAGGTAGGGGGTCATCTGAGTACATATCGTTTCTCCAGATGTGTTATTATTAGCCAGGAGGATAATGGTCAGATGTACCTCGCTAGAGCCTGGAGGAACAGCTTACAATGCATTTATTTCATGATTGATGGGTTCCCGGAAGAAACCCTCGTAGACGCAGGCAGAATGTGCAAAGTGACAGTATACAAACACAGATAAGCTCCAAAACAGGCCAGGAATCAAACCCAAGACCTTCTGTGAGGCAAGAGTGCAAGGAACACTACCGCCAATGTAAAAGGAACAGTAAGAGTTTGAATAGACTCTGTGCACAGTAGCACCTCTCACTGTGTCTCAAAGCTAAAATCATAAAACATAAAATAAACAACTTATTAAACTTCAAATTGATTAAAATAAAGACTCAATTATTTTTATATGTGGAATACTTCAGTTGTAGGCATTGTTGTAACTGAGATACAAACATCTCTCTTTCTAACACAGAAGCATCCTCTGCTCAAGTATTAATTTTATTTATGTGCTTTTAAAGATGCTATAGACATTCTGCCTGGAATGTTCCCCAGTATGACATTTATATTTAGATTTATTCAATTACAGGTGGTTTTAGCAAAAATACCTACAAAAACATGCGTTGTGACTGTAAGCGGGGTTGCCTCTCCACAGATCTGACCTGTAACTTGGTCTAGTTTGGACTCCGTGAAGATAGAAAGGTTTAATACCACATTGTGAAACATTCCAGACAAAGCAATAAGATCTCCATGAAGAAAAGCGTTTGACGGACCCTCCACCAGAAAAGTTACACAATGCAGCTTTAAAATATCGATTAATTTCAGCGCAACTCAGCAAAAAGCTCACGGAGATAAACTTGGACAGGAGGTAGTGCTAACAGTGAGGTTGCTGCGTACTGTTGTGCAGAGCCTATTAAAGATGGTTGTACTGTAATGAGTTAAGCATACGCCTAGTTACTAGAGGGTTACCAGTATGAATATTGTCCACACACATGTACTTTGTGATCAAATACAAGTTTTGGTCTGTTTTGGGTTGTGTGATCCAGATTAAATGGAAACAGACTGAAGTAGTTTTGGAGTTCAATGGATTCGTCGAGTGTTTTTGCAGTGTACATCAACATATACAAAGATAAACTGATCCAACAAAAAGCGAATGATGTAGGTTGTAAATATTTTCCTGTCACCAACGGCCAAGATGACGTCAGGATTTCGCCAAGACTTTTTTCTTGTTTGTTCATAGAAAACACGAGAATGAGCTCACGGCGATATCTGCACACAAACATTACAAGAGTGCGGTCGAAACTGCTTTGAACACCGACTTCACGTTCATGATTTCAGTTCTGCGCGTCATTATTGGTTTGTTTTTTATAACAAGTTGGGTTTACCGTCTAGAATTTGATGAAAATGGAATTTCGGATGGAGCAGGAGCAAAGACGCACTACTTTTCACAAATGAGACCACAAATTAACTTCACTGATGTTGTGGCTTGAAGCTGTACACAAATTCATACCTTTGAGACCAAGTTGTTTACAGTGAAATAAAAAGTCATTTATTGTGAATGAGATGAGTAATTATAGTGAAATAATAAAAACCACTTTGTAAACCATCTTGATTTTGATTGCATGTTCTTATTCTCCTTATTCTTTCCTTGAACTTTGCGTCAACTCGACTCTGTAATTTCCTCATTGTGGCGACTTATACGGGTTTATCATTTTATCTCATTATCTTATCATCTCCTAGCAGGCGACTCTTGACCAAGATCATGAGTCAAGATCTAAATATGGGCCCTCACACGCTGCACTGTGGTCAACTGATTTCCGATTTCCGAAGATGACTAAAATCTTGAATCGTGGCTCAAAATTGTAGGTCTTACAGAGAGGCAAAAAAAAAAAAAATTAAACTAAGAACCGTTGTAAGACTAAAGACGATCTGCAGCTGATTTGAAGTCATTTTGGAATCTTGGACACAGAGTGAGCCTTCCTCTCACTGTGTCTGTGATCAGTGTCTGTGAAACATGTGACCAGCAGTAAACACAAGAGCAGAGATGAGTCATGAACAGGCACATCATATCTGCATTTTTCCTTTCATGTTCTAACTTTCACAAATGTGAAAACACCAAACACCACTATCATGTAGCGCTAATCTTAGCCAACAGGTACAGCTACATTCATTTCTAGGGTTCTTTTTAGAGACAATACAGTAGAAGTTGTATTTACCTTGTTGACATGTTTCGACTGTTGCTGTGAGCCATCTTCAGAACTGGTGTTGGTGGTGACGTGTAATATATCAGCTGTTGTTACTTCCTGTAGGTGTGATCAGCTGTTGTTACGCCTCCCGTCGCCCAGTGCTCTCTGGAGGAGGGTGTCCCAGGTGTGTGAAAGAAGGAAAGCTCCACCATCACGGATGATGGTGTCTTTGCCGCATTTTCTGATTTCAATGGCCTCCCTGTTTCAACGTTTGAATTTGTTGTTCTCCGATCCAGTGACCGATGTATGACTTATTGCATAATTTGCATGGGATCTCGTAGATTGTGTTACATGTGTGAAGACAGAATGAACGTTTTTGGATCGGTACAACTACGATCATCCTACGCAGAGCCTGGAGAACCTGATATTGTCTCTTTGCAGTGTGCATGTGGGCTGGTTTACGATTTCATTTCCTCACATAGTGTAGAGTGACATCCAAAAAAACGTATAAGACAAAACAATGTGCAGTTGACACCAGGCTTTAGAGGGACTGATTCAACAGATTTACAGTCATTTAAAACTTAAATAAAAGAACAGATTGCCCTTATACTGACTTCTATGTGTGGACACAGATAGAGCATAGAAATGTTTAAAGTCCTTTATTTCAAGAGGGACATTAACGCATTTCAACCCAACTAATCTTCGTCGGGGCATTCAAGATTATAAAGGGGCAACAGGTCATGTGACTACAAAAAACAACAACAAACTGTGCAGTATACAAACATGAAAAATGGATGTATGGGTCAGACATGCCCAGTGCTGACAATTAGCCGGGACTTTCACATAAGCACCAACAGATACAAGAAGACATAACCCGGACATAACCCGGTTACAATACTACTGCACAAGATCGAAAAGCACACAGACGGTGAAATAAAAGCGAAAGATTAAAGATTTATTTACTGGTATGGGTCAGAGGAACATAGAAAAGTCTAGCTCATCATTAAGACCAAGATGTTGGGTATCTGTAATTCTGTGACACCCATGCACAAAACCCCCTTCATGTCCCAGGTAAAACATCTTATTCTCTCCCAGTGTAGGGCAGCAGCCATGATGGGAGTGAGCATATCTCCATGTGTGGCGGTGTGGAGGAGCAGAGAGGGCCCCAGCGCTGAACAAAAGCATCTTTGTGACTGATTGGAACCACATTTTCACTGTTAGAGCAATCTCTCCGTCTCTCTTTCGCTCCCTCTCTCTTTTCTTCCCGTATAGTCGCTTCCAGATTCTCTCCAAAAACCACCAAAACAATCAACAAGAAAAGATTACAGTAATATGTGTGCACAGTGTTTTGGGTTATGCTTAGAATAGCTAAAGTTTCAGTTCTTCTTGCACTTTTCTGACTGGTTTGAGGCCGACGCCCCCTTCTCCTCTGGCCCCTCCCACTCTGGACATGTGATTTCGTGTTGGCTCTGAATGCGGCGTCTTGTGCAGTCCAGATGAAAGATACTAAAAGATGGTTTTTCAGAAGAGGTCCCAAGTTCAGAAACCAGACGAGCCCCCAAAATGTCTCAATACGACTTTTGGAGAGATGTCAGTGACCACATGTTAAAACGCAGTTGTACAATGTTGGAAATATAGAGTTCCTTTTCATGTGATCTTAATGTATGTTCATTTAAGACTGGCTTTTAACGTCTGGCGTAGGGTTTACCAGTTAGCCATACTATGCTAACTTAGGTATTGCTCTTAATTCATTGTTAAAGGTACTGTACACAAAATGGACTCTTTGTGAGCTTTAAGTTGTGTTAGAATGTGGCTATCTCCTCAAAAACATACCTGAGTTGTGTTTTGTTTCATTTATGTTTGAGTAATCCTTTATTATTAGTCTGTTTACATCCCCAAAGCTCTATTCCACCTTGTGATGTCATGTAGTGGTAGTTTTCAAGTTAACAGCTACTTATTACCTTTTGTTCAGGAGAGACTGGAAATTCCAAGGCTGAAATTAACCAGGTGATTCTGGTGAAGGTGTATGGAGTTTAAAAACACAATGGAGCACTGACCTGTAACTTGGTCTGTAATTTAGTCTGATTTTTCACCTGGTGAGCTCCATGAAGTCTGATCAGTTTAATGCCATATGCGGAACATTTAAGGCAACATAATGACATAAGCATGGAGACGAGCAGCTTGCCGAACCTCCACCAGAAGTTACATAGTACTTTTAAATACTTGCACTGCCTTTAACAAAAGCTACTTCATTGGCTGTTGATTTTAAATTCCATACGGCTTCACTAGAATCAACTGGATGATTTCAGCCCTGGAATTGTAAATCTCTACTGAACAAAAGATAAAAGGTAACTTGAAAACTACCACTACATGGTTTTGAGCTAAGGATTATTCAAACATGTGTGAATGAAACAAAACACAACTCCAGGTCTGTTTTTGATGAGGTAACAACATTCTAACATGGTTTAAAGTTCACAAGAGTCAATTTTGAGTAATATAAGACCTTTAAGTTGATAGAAATAACGCATAGAGATCTTTTTCTGTCACCTTTTACTAGTTGTACGTTAAACAAACCCTTTAAGTCAGACCCGTGTGAGTACCTGACTCCTGTCCAAACAGAGGAGGAGGAGATGCTCTCGTTACACTGAAAAGAGGCTGTCCACAAGATTTGCTGCAGTGAATTAGCCCTGAGCCCTGTCACGCCTCACACATCAATCACTCACAGAGAGGAAAGAGAGAGAAACAGGGAAGGATATAGAGAGGGAGACAGGGGAGAAACAGAAAAAGAAGAAGAGAGAGGGGGAAAGAGGGAAAGATTAACAGAGACAGGGGGAGAGAGGAACAGAGAGAGAAATTAGAGAAAACGAAACAGGATATGGAGAAAGGCTAGAGAGAGAATGAGAGAGTAGACATAGAAAGACAGAGAAAGCAAGAAAGATGAAATAAATAGTGGGGGAAGAGAGAGAGAGTTTGGAGAAACGAGGGACGGGGGAAAGAGAGAGAGAGAGAGAGAGAGAGAGAGAGAGAAAGGACTAAAAAGAAAAACTATCGTGGGGGTGAGAGAGACACAGACATATTCATTCAATTAAGTTGTTTGAAATCAACTTTAAACTTAACTGTAAATCGGTATTAGGCCTTCAGTTATTGTTGGTTGTTTTTATGTATAATCAGAGGAAAAACGTACACATATTTTTTGAATGAACTGGAACTTATCACTGTTAGAAAATAGATTAATAAGGAGGTGATCACACATAGATCTTAAATACTGTATATGATGTAGCAGTTGATTAGTTAAAGGTCCTATATTACGGGAAAATGATTCACTCGGTTTAAACTGAGTTACGGAAAAGACTCTAGATCACTTTGTTTTTAGGATGAGTAAACGTGACCCTGGGGTGACCTCTGAGTTCCTGTACTGTAGAGAACTAGGCCTGAGGCTAAAGAGACAGTACTCAGCTCAAGAAGGACGAGTGATTACCTTTTCGTTCACTACTCCGCTCAACTGTCAACCAATCGCAGCCTGTTAAAATATGTCGACCACAGCAGGAGAACCACCAGCCTCTTCAGCCTCTCCCATCTCCTCCTCTTCAGCACCAAGTCTACTGATACTTTACAGTGACATCACGCTGGGGGTGTTCTGCATATATGTGTATGATGGAATGTTGACACACACATTACAATATCAAACACAGTCAAAAAGTTTTAAGAACATCTGGAAATTGAAAGGTGCATTGTGGAACTTTTCTCCATGGAGATGTTTTTGTGTTAAACCTTTCATCATGGAGACCAAACCAGACCAAGTTACGAGTCAGATCGGTGGAAAGGCGACCCCGCTCACAGTCAGAATGCCTGTTTTTGTAGGTATTTTTGAGCTATTAAAACACCTGGAATTGAATCAGTCTAAAGACAGAGTCGTTTAATGCCACACTGTGGAACATTCCAGGCAGAGCAATGACATATCCATAGAAACAAGCAGGTGACGGACCCCGAACCGAAAAGTTACACAGTGCACCTATAAGAGGAAACTTCTACAGGCAAATCCACGGCTGTGCCATGGGCTCACCGGTCTCCCCTATCATTGCAAACTTACACATGGAACAATTTGAACAGAGTGCCCTGGCCTCATATCCAGGCACTCCACCCACGCACTGGTATCGCTTTGCTGATGATAATTTCTCAAAAATCAAAATTCAAGATTTGGAACCTTTTTACTGTACATATCAATTCTGTAGATCCGAACATCAAATTCACACGTGAAGATGCCAAGGACAACACATTGAGAAGACCGGCGACTCCAGGTAGAGGTCTTCAGGAAGCCCACACACACCGACCAATATCTGCTTTTTGATTCACACCACCCACTTCAGCACAAACTGGGAGTCATTCGGACATTACAACACAGGGCCCAAGTGGTTCCTACAAGCACAGAGGGAAAGGAGAAAGAAGAACAACACGTGGAGAAAGCCCTCTCTGTTTGTGGATATCCTAAATGGGCTTTCAATAAAACGAAGAGAGCCAAATAACAGGACAACAGAGAACCAGAGCCCAGGAGAAGGGGTGTAACTATTCCTTACCTGGCGGGCGTTTCCGAAAAACTACAGAGGATCTTCAGACAACATGACATCCCAGTCTATTTCAAACCCACAAACACTTTAAGACAAAAACTGGTCCATCCTAAGGACAAAACACCGAGCCACAAACAAAGCAATGTGGTCTACTCCATTCAGTGTAGTGAAGACTGCAGTGAGCGCTACATTGGAGAAACAAAACAGCCACTTCACAAAAGGATGTATCAACACAGACGGGAAAACCAGGGTGGGCCGCAATCTGCCGTACATCTCCACCTAAAGCCACAGGCCACTCCTTTGAGGACAGCGAGGTCCAGATCTTGGCCAGAGAAAAGAACTGGTTTGAGAGGGGAGTTAAAGAAGCTATTTTTGTCAAGAAAGAGAATCCTTCCTTGAACAGAAATGGAGGTCTCAGACATCATTTGTCTCCCATCTATAACTCTATCCTCAAACCTAAATCAAAACAAACAGAGAAAACAATAGGGCAGCCAGTTCAGGTCCAGAGGTGTGAAAACACCCATCATGGCCCTGAATGTTTATGATAAATACTCCCCCACTCCCACTGCATATTGAATAGACTCACCTGACTAACAGAAACTGTAAACAAATATGTGTTGTCTCAGAGTAATTTTCATTGTAATTAGCTCCTCCCTTCAGGCAGATATAAAGCAGTGTCCGCCAGCATCTGACCAGAACTGAAGAAGCAGCTTGGATGAGCTGCGAAACGTATTCAACCAAATAAACTCCAGTTGACAAATTAAATTTCTCCTTTTGCTATGGATTCTACCTGGACGACTGAGGAATTCTACACACATATAAGAAAAAAAAACATATCTTAAGGAGAATGTTTATCAGCACAAATCAGCTCACATGTTGTAGTTAAGTAAGTTGAGTCAGTTCTTTATGGTCAGATTGTGTTAAAATAAAGATCAGACTAAAGTCTATCTTGAGAAACAGAACTGCAGACGGAGCATGCCTACTGTTAGCATCACACCCCCAGGGAATGTTGATGACATCAGCTGTAAAGTAGTAGTTTGTTGTAATGCTTTAGACTTGAATTACGTTTTACAAGCTCGACCAGACCTTCTTAAAGTGCTTCATTTTCTTCCAGTCTCCAAACGTGAGCTGCCCCGGGGCACACTGTCGGAAATGAGGCTGCTGATCTGTGCCATCTGTGATCGTCCACTCCGACCACTACCTGTGACTCACTCGTACTCCACATTCACGCAAGGTGGTTGAAATGTCTTGCCCGAGGACACAGTAACAGCGCTTGGTCAGACAGGGATTCAAACCGGCAATTGTAGTGGCGATGAGCGCACGAACCACACGGCGGATTACGTGTAAAAAAAGATAACTGACTCAACTTGACTGAGAAACAGCACAGATTTTTGCAGAATCAACAGGCGAAGCATTTCTAAACTCTTATTTATTCTAGGGAAAAGAAGTTAAGAATATTTTGTCCTGAATTATACATATAAGAGAGAGATGTCTTCCATATTTAAGAGAAATTAGCAGGTATGGTTGGACCATCCCAAGTTGATACAGAGGTTTTTCACGCTCTGTGGTCTGATTCCTGAACAGAATGTAGAAGATTCAAACAGTACTGTTGTGATTTTGGGCTGTACAAAAATGCATAGAATAGAAAATTACAATTTACAACTTAATCAAAACAAATATTAAAATCTATTTGCTGTCGAAGTTACATGGGAGCAGTCGTGGAATGTAATGAAGTAAATGTAGTAGTAAAAGTACTGTATGTAAGTAAAAATGTGTAATTATCTGTACGTTACTTCAGTACATTTTAAAGCGGATACTTTTTACTTTTACTACATTTGAGAGCAGGTTTCTGTACTTTCTTTCTACTCCACTACAGTTTTGAAAAGGACTGAAAAGTAAAAGTATTTTTTATTATTGTTTGAGAGCAGCTAGGGGTTTATTTTTAAAACGTTCATAGCTTCGTCAAACAACAATATACAAATGAAAACAGCTGGGAAAAAGCGAAAAATCAATTCAGTTTTTTAACAAAATTTGTGCAAGATTTGTGCAAAATTTTTAAACAAAATTCAGCACAAATCTTTAACAAAATCAATACATTTTAAGTTTTATAAGGTCTCAAATCTGCATGAAATACTTTTTACTCTTTAAGTACATTTTTAAACAGGTACTTTAATTCTTTAGTTAGATTTATTTTCATGTGAGTATTTTTTTTGCTCCGGTATCTGTACTTTTACTTCAGTAACAAAATTTAGTACTTCTTCCACCTCTAGCTCCATGGGACAAATATCTTGCTTATCTCCTGTACTATTAGTGGTGTTACGAATCTGCAAACGCGCAAATGACAACAGACACATCCCATAATAGTGCTCACATTTATAATCTAAACAGAGTAAAGCGTTAATTAAAACATCCCCTGAGCTCTGACACAGTGAGCGCAGACATGGTGCAGGACCCGGAGAAAAGGCTGTTCACTTTTACGAGTCAGGCTCAACTTTCTCTTTGAACCTATAGTTGAAACTCATAACCAATGATTTCACACAGAGAGGTGCCTGTAAAATACACAGGTCTGCACTGAACATTCAATCATGTTCAGCCTCGGGTTTAGTCTGGAGAAGTAGTTGTAGTAGTAAGTGAAAGCTTAAAAACAACAAATCAAGTGACTGTCCAGCGCTGTTTAAGGTCCTATATTACGCAAAAATTGACTCTTATGAGATTTAAGTCATGTTAGAATGTTGTTACCTCCTCAAAAACATACATAGAGTTGTGTTTTGTTTCATTCACACGTTTGAGTAATCCTTTATTATTCGTCTGTCTAGCTCAAAATGCTCTCTTCCACCTTGTGATGTCATGAAGCGATAATTTTCAAGTTAACAGCTACATTTTACCTTTAGTTCAGTAGAGATTGGCAATTCCAGGGTTGAAATGATCCAAAAGAGTCTACTGAAGGTGGACTGAAGGTGGAGCACTTCCTGTATTACCACATGACATCACAAGGTGGGACTCAGCTTAAATATGCAGGGTTACAATATTTTAACATCATTTCCCCCTAAAACGCTAAAAATCTGGTTCTATAATTTCATAAATGCTCGTTTTTTAATGTCTATGCTCCTTTACCATAGATTCTAATGATTTTTGGCTCAATTGCCTACATTCCATTAAATCCATTGCAGATGTATTATGTGACGCTGTACTGAGGCTTGTTAGAGTTCAGAGCTTTATTTCAACACAATCTGACCATAAAGAACTGACAGAGTTGGAACTACATTATAAGCACCATTCCTGGACCGAGATGAAAAGCTGAAGAATTGTCCCCATGCACATGACAGACTGCTTCAATTCACAATCACATGCTTAGGAACTGCTTTGGTATTCTTGGTTTTGCAGATCTAATTAAAGCTGGATGAGGGAACTTTATTTACTGTGTATAAGAGGTGTTCTGAGGTCCACCTTCTTGTCTCCATGGGGATGTTATTGCTTTGTATGGCACATTTATCAAAATACAAATGCAAAAACACTGAATGTGACCTGAGTCGCCTCTCCATATCTGTGGGTTTCACATTGATGAAAAGTTAAGATCGTTGCCATAGCAATTAACTATTCAGAATAAAATATTTGACCTTTTGAATGGTCAACTGTCCTCAAAATGGCATCTTATAACAGGAAGCTGAAACCCATGAATAGAACTGACCTGTAACTTGACCTTTAACTTGGTTTCCTGCGCAGCCAGTCCGTTCTACATTCTGTTCTACATTCAAGTGTCCGGAACTGGAATAGAGCGTGAAAAACCTCTGCCCGAAATTGAGATGATCCAACCACAGACGTTAATTTGTGTCAGATGTCTCTCAAATGTGGAAAACATCTCCTCTTGAAAATTCTTGTATCATTTAGAACAAAATACAGAATTTATTTTACCTGAGCTAATAGTTTGGTGCTTCAATTGTTGATTTTGAGAAAATCCACGCTGTTTTTAAGTCCTTTGTTTGTTTGTTTGTTTGTTTGTTTCTTATGCAAATGTCTCTCTGTTGTTATGTCTCTCTAATTGGTTAATCCACTTGTCAATCACGCACTCTGAAATCAGCGTGACAGGATACAGCTCCAGAACCACTCGTCTTTGTAAAGTTTTGTCAAAGCGTGAGGTTCTGACTGCACAGGTAAGTAACTTAGCTTTGTCTCCATGGAGATAGTCAAGTTTAATGCCATACTGTGGAATATTCTGACTAAAGCATGATAAAACACTGGTAGCAGACTCCTAGAGCATCTTTAATGTCGAAAATGATAAGCCTTTCCTATTGTAAACACAGTGTATGTTTCTGTAATTTCTCGAATAGCGTTTTATATTGTTCTGACTTACTGTGTGTGTGTATTTGTTTACACACTTTCAGTAAACGTGGCTGTCGCCTGCTCTATTCTAGTAACACTCTGACTCATGGTTCACATGGGCCAAACAGCTGCACCTCACCACTGTGGAATATAAGGCTCCTAATCCTAATCCTGAATGAACAAGAACACGAAGAGCAGCTACCGAAATGCATGGGAAGAACTAAACAGTGTAATACAGAGGAGAATGAAGTACAAGTATCAGTGTACCTCGATAGACCTACTCAAAAAGCAGTATCAGTAACAGCTCTACTACTTCTAACTCTAATTAAAAGTCCCATATGACTCTATTTGTTTCCTCATCATAAACAGACCTGGAGTTGTGTTTTGTTACATTCACACATGTTTAACACACAAACCCCGCAGATTTAGGCTGAGTTCTCCTCTCAAACATAAAACACACACATGGTAAAACAGGAAGTGCTCCATTGTATTTTTAAACTCCATACACCTTCACTAGAATCATTTGGATGATTTCACCCCTGGAATTTTAATGGAAATGTAATATCTTAATCACTTCAGCTTCATCTGGGGACTATTATTTGCCATTAAAGCCTACGAATACTGCCAATGATACTACTACTACTACTACTACTACTACTACTACAACTACTACTGCTATATTACATTTGGGCACTTTAAAAACTCTTTGAAATGCCTACTTTTTCATGCAATATTTCCGTTTTTGGCTTGACTCTGTTTATATTAATTGAACATCTCACATCCAAATACATAAATACATGCATTCTATACAGTTTTATTATTATTTTATTATAACATATGTGATTTATAGGGTACCACATGTTAAGCTCCTTGAGGGTTTTGGATGCATCCATCACATCATTTTGTATAATGTACTAGGCCTATGTTTTATCTTTTAACAAGTATAAATAAGTATAACTCCTACTACTATTACTACTACTACTTCTTCTACTTATAGATAGATAGATAGATAGATAGATAGATAGATAGATAGATAGATAGATAGATAGATAGATAGATAGATAGATAGATACTTTATTGATCCTGAAGGAAGTTCAAGTTCAGCAGCAGCAACATAGAAGTAGATTCTATTAGTAGGACCAGTAGTATAATGGCCTACATGAGCCTATAAACACAGTGCAATAATCTGGACCGAAAAATGAAAATTACCCCTAAAAGTAATTGGAAATTCAACCATCAACCTTCATATTTTACTAGGCCTATATATAGTTATCGTCTACCCAGTGCTACAGACCACAGACATGACTATCAACAGTCTCCAAACTTTATGTGCACGCGGTTGAAAGTGTTAAGTACACGCTTATGATGCACAAGTATATACGCGCAGACTATTCCGAGGCGCTGGAGCCCTATTGTAAAAACATATGGTTTGGGCTCGTAATTCCTGATGAAAGCTTAGTCCGTGTTAGTGCCGTGTCTGGTTCGGGTTAGCGGCTAATTATATGACAGCGTAGCTCAGCCCAACTAGTTTGTAGCCCGGAGGAAGCGCAATCTCGCTGACTGGAGTTTCCTGTCCAATAACTGCACTGCAAACTTAGGCAAGAGGCTGCGAGGGGAGGTAAGGGAGACAACAAGCCGAGCGCACGGGACCACTGGCGCTTTTCACCAGCTTTGGAGCGAGTTTACGCACGAGTTCGGCGCTTTGGAGACGTTTGGAGCGCGGACAAAGCGCTTGGAGAGAGCCGACTGCACCGACACATCTGGAGGAGTGCAAGGCGAGCCGGGAGTAAGAAGTTTCGAGGCGGGGAGAAAAGTTTGGTCCGATGGTGGTTCTGCGCTGAATTCTGTGGGATTTAGGAGCGAGAGTTTGCACCGAGGAGTGGGCTTGGGTTCGTGCGAAGCTGCGGCTGTGGTGCAGGAATTTGGGTCGTAGAGGCTCCGAGGGCGAAGTGTCCACCTGGAGCGGCCGAAGAATGAATTAGCCCAGACCCGACGCA
Source organism: Taenioides sp. WSHXM2023 (assembly GCA_029959045.1). Taxonomy (NCBI): domain Eukaryota; kingdom Metazoa; phylum Chordata; class Actinopteri; order Gobiiformes; family Gobiidae; genus Taenioides; species Taenioides sp. WSHXM2023. The sequence goes on from CM057087.1 coordinate 8,313,293, forward strand.
CCGCGCTCAGCCTCCGATAAGGTATGGGTTTGTTTTTCTTTTCTGCAGGAGTTTGAGAAGTGATTTGTGCACATTTGAGACGATTAGAGCAGGAGAAACGGTGCACAAAAGTTCACATGAAGTGGTTTCTGTAACGTGAGTGTGCACAGACTTGGACAGACTCCAATATTATCTGCGTTTGTTGATGTTTTCTTTCTGTCAAAACTTTCACAACTGCGCTTCAAAATGCGTTTAATTCAAACCATTCGTGCACCCCGACTCCCCGTCTGTCAATGTTGCGTTGGTTTTATCACATTTTTCTCAAAAATAAACTTGTGTAAACTTTCAGGGCAGCGAGTGCGTCGCCAGTCTCGAGAGCGCGCACACAGCTGTCCAGCTGAGCAGCCCTGGAGACGGGGACGCGCTCTGCATTGGCACGTGACATGAAGTGCATTGGCCTATTCATAAAGAAAGCTGAGCTTATCTGATCGCGCTGCTGTCAAAACGCCCCTTCAGTAGAACCCTGCAGAAGTGTTACAGCTTTACATCGTTCCGTTCTCTTAAACTTAAACAATAAAATAAAATGCCTTTGACTTAGATACCGCTATATCATTTTATTATTTTTACATTTAACTCTTTTTTTTTTTTTTTTTTTTTTAACATCTTCAGTTTATTTTGTCTCTTCAAGATGCGCAATTTTGGTTTGGATTGGAGACGCGCTTTTTAGAGCTGAACCATCTTAAGAAAAAACAAGTTGCAGTTATGACAGATTTGCAATTTATGTTTTAAACTTAGAATACACGTTTCAAACCCGTCCAGGAGCTTTCACATTTTAGAAAAGCCTGAAAAATGAACTAAAGAAGAATCCCATGCATTTCAGAACATGTTTGAAGAACTACAGGTGCCATTGTTACATTAGTGACTTTTATAACATCTTGAATGTATTTTGACTTCTTTTGTCTATCCTGAGATTTTCAAAAGCATGTAGTGTTGTCACGGTATTAAAATTTCTAAAACAATAACAAGACTCGATACCAATTTTGATACTAAATGATAATATAAACACTTTTAAAAATATCTAGGAGCTCTTATAGCTTCAACACTTCTTTATGTTACCATTTGGTCTTAGACATGTTCTGATAACTTCAAATTCAAAAACCGTTCAGTAAAGGTTCAGTTTTTTCCTGTTCAGGTGAAACTTTTTATTGATACTTGTTCAAATCTGATCTTTCAATGCTTTTGACAGTTCTATTCATGCTGGTCTCTTACGTTGTTCTACAGAAGGTCCCCAACTCACTCTCCTCATTTTTTTGTGTTGCAATTTTATCTCCACACTCGTTCTCCCCTGACCCACTTTAGCGCGTGAGCCACATGTTGAGACGCTTGCCCTGTGTGCGTATGCGTGTGCGTGTGCGTGTGTGTGTGTGTGCATTTGATGGGGTAGTTTGATCGCAGAGTTTTAGTGTAAAGTGGATCACAGTTATTTTAATAGCTGGGAGCTGTTCGTGCTGGCTCAGGTCTTGTCTGCTCCTCCCTCCTCTGCTCCTCTGTCACCTCAGAGTCTGTGTCTGTATTTGAACACGCCCTATTAGTCAGATCAGGTCAAATATAAGCATGTACTAATAATTATCATTTTAAACATGTTTTCTAATAACCTGCAGAGCACAGAGGGACAGAGGGCTGAAGATAAAGGTCCTATATTACGCAAAATTGACTCTCGAGAGCTTTAAGCCATGTTCGAATGTTGTTACCTCCTCAAAAACAGACCTGGAGTTGTTCTGTTTCATTTGGACATGTCTGACTAACCCTTTATTATTAGTCTGTCTACATCGCCAAAGCTGAAAATGCTCTGTTCCACCTTGTGATGTCATGAAGTTCAAGTTTTCAAGTTAACAGCTACTTTTTACCTTTCATTCAGTAGAGACTGGCAGTTCCAGGGCTGAAATGATCCAGATGATTCTAGTGAAGGTGTACGGAGTTGAAAAACACAGTGGAGCATTTACTTCATGTATTGCTACATGACATCACAAGGTGGAACAGCGTGTTTTCAGTTTGAGAGAAGAAGTCATCCTAAATATACGGGGTTTGTAAAGGTAAAATGTAACGTAAAAACAACTCTTAAGGACCATATGAGACCGCTGTGTGCTGTCTGCGTCCAAGTATAAAGTGTTTTTATCATCCGTGAACCAGGACGAATTGCTGTTGTTCTGTTAGCATGCTAGTTGTTATTAGTAATACTGCAAAACTCTGCCCCGTCCTGTGAAATGTGCTTACAAACTCAAGGAGGTGAATCATTTTGATGTTAGGAATGCATAAGGTAAATGAGGAATAATTTTGGACCACTGCAAACTGTTTAAAAAGTCTAGTTCTGTTTTTCATGCTTTTAAGAACTTATACTGCAATACTAATACTGCTAATACTGGATCCTTTTGTAAATGTACATTTTCTAAGCATATCTTGTGTTCTTATCTCTCCAGGCTCCATCTTTGGTCCCTCCAGCTCCTCCTCCTCCGAGCAGCCCTGAGCCCATGGACGAGGAGCGAGGAGCGGCTCCCACCTCCCCAGAACCTCCTGACCATGGGGGGAGCTCCAGCACTACCAATACTACTACTACTACTACAACTACTTCAAATACTACAACTAGTACAAATACTACTACCACAGAAGCAACACGTACAAACCATCAGAGGACTACAGAGACACCGAACAGATTTACGGACATCAAGACATGTCCAAGTGAAGGTACGGGTGCATTTTGAACATTTTCTCAAACTTCATGGCGTCGTGGTTGATAAAGTGGTTCATTCATCCATTCATAGGCAATTCAGATGTTAGTGATATACAGGGTTAATGTCAATGGCAAAAGAAAATAACTTCAAGGGATGGCATCAGGGCATATGGAGTACATGCATTTGACCATTAGTCCAGAAGGTTTGGGGTTCCAATCCTGCTCCCTCCATTGTCTGTGCAAAACACTTGGGAATTATTAGCATTACTAACAACATTTTATTCATTTAAAGCCTCACTGTGTAACTTTTTAGCAAAAAAATTGACAAGAATTAAAGCATGTTTTTTATGTTTTCATATCTTTACACTCTGTACATCCAAGATTACAGATTAGTTTAGGACAAAAATCATGCTTTCATTGCACCAGAAAAACAATGTATTCTTAATGTGAGCGGGCTTGCATCTCCACAAACCTGACTCTTATTTGTGCGATGGAGGGCCTTCACCAGCTTGTTTCCATGGAAATGTTGTTCCTTTGGCTATAATCTTCCACAGTATGGTATAAAATGTTCTATCTAAATGGAGAATGTTTTGAAGTCTAGTTTCGACTTTCTATTTCTATGGAATCGTGCAGGTGAGGTGCCACCTGCAGAGGTTACACTGTGTTGCTTTAATGAGTTACTGTCCATGTAGCACAGTTTGTTGTGATTCCTCAGTGTTGATATGTGCTGATATGTTTGTTATTCTGTTCTGGGAAGTAAAACAGAGCGAGACCAAGCAGTAGTGATCGTGACTGATAAAGAAGAGAAAGTGACTGTTAAGTTGACCAACCAGCTGAGGCGTTGGGTTGGCAGCGATAACACATTTTGAGAAGTGATATATCAGAGACATAAACAATAATAATGAAAATGTTTGTCATTGGCGTAATCACCCTAAACAGGATGACTCCCCAAAAATATTCTAAATGTACAAAAAAAAAAAAAAAACATGAGCTGCAGAAGAATGAAAGACATGAACTTTGAATAACTCACTTCTGTCACTCATAGATGCCAACTTATTGATACTTTGCAGTGACATCACGCAGGAGGTGTTCTGTCTGTGTGTTTATGACAGAATGTTCAGCAGTAACCATGGTGATACAATGCACACATTAGCAAACACTGATAAGAAAGTATTAAGAATGTCTGAAAACTCAAGAAAAAATACAACATTTAGCACATTTTCAGGAGCCTGTGATCAATACAAGCATTCATGGTCCTGTTTAGGAGTTTGATTTTCAACAAAAAGAGAGCGAGAGTGACTAACTGAAAAACTATTGGCTAACACTAGCTAGCTTGTGACTAATGTTAAGGAGTGACTAATGTTGACAGGAACATGTTTAACATCTCATAGATCCAGCTACGTCAGCTCTTTCTGGTCTGATTGTGTTAAAACAAAGCTCAGATTAAGTCTAACTTGAGTAACAGAGCTTCAGACAGGGCATGCCTACAGTTAGCATCACACACCCAGGGAATGTTGATGACATCAGCTGCAAAGTATCAACACAGTTCAAATGTTATTGTAATACAGAAAAATAACACTACGCTATTACAAACACAACAAATATGGACCCCAAAAATGATTGTTCCATATATCGTTTACGCAACGATATGTGAATTTAGTATTTGGTGACAGGCCTGGTGTTGGGCGGGTACGAGTTTCCTGGCTTTTGATTGGTTCAGAGCATGTATATTTTCTCCTCTCTCATCTGAACATAGTGACTAACGTTGGGTGTGACAGTGTGACTATTGGTGGTCCGTAGTCTGAACCAAACATCACCTGTATTGTTCTGGGCCTATTACACTGGCTCCAATAATAACGGCCCATTTCCACATCTCATGAGTCATTCAGGGAGGTTTTTGGTCTCGCACTTTATGACTCACCCGCTCTTCAAAAAGCGCTATTTTGGTTTGGTTTGGGAATGTGTTTTTTTTGGGCCAAATGAAAAAAAAAAAATTGTTGGATTAGATTCGATTTGTGGTGTATGTTTTACAAGTAGGATTTTGTTTAAAGAACGCTTTTCAAATATGTCCAGAAGCATCTGAGCTGCCGAACTGACGCAAGAATCACATGAATTTCAGAAGGTCTAAACTAAACTAAACTAAATTCAATATTTTTTTAAGTTAAAACAGAAGATATTTTGTTCTTTGCTGACTAAATTCTAAATTGTAGAACTAATTATGCTTTGTCTGGAATGTTTCACAGTGTGGTATTAAACCTTTTTATCTTCATGGAGACCAAACTAGACCAAGTTACAGGTCAGATCTGTGGAGAGGCGACCCCGCTCACAGTCAGAATGCCTGTTTTTCTAGGTATTTTTGAGCTGTAAAACCACCTATGATTGAATAAATGTAAAGTAGAGCTGTTTAATGTCATACTGTGGAACATTCCATGCAGAGCAATGACATATCCATAGAAACAAGCAGGTTATGAACCCTCCACCAGAAAAGTTACACAATGCTCTTTCTTTAATTACAGTGCAATGTTTCCTGTACATTTTCTGACAAACCTGGAGAACTTTGGAAACTCAATTATTTGCGCTGCTGCCGTCACAATACAAATATTTCTAACTTCATTTTTATATTATGGAAAACGCTCAGTACCAATCGATATCGACATCGGACATGGAAAATCCCATATCGGCCGATCTCGATTCAGTTTCACACCTGTTATATACGAGTCACCTGAACAATCATGTGACAGGAAAGGTTGTGTTCTTGGGCAAGACACTTAATCCACCTCGCCCCCAGTGCCTGTGTACACTGGTGTATGAATGTGTGTGTGAATGGGTGAGTGGTTCCTTGTGCCTTCAAAGTGGAAAAGCGCTGTATAAAAATGTGACCATTTACCATTTAATCCTATGAAAAATACTATGCACAGGTGTTCATTAATATTGTTAAAGTGGTGTACCAGTTTGCCAAGGCCGAAAATATTTCACTATGTACGGTTTCCCATGATGTCTATGTCTACGAGTACCAATACATTTCCACATAATTCCACATTTATTATCATACTTTTGATATACAGTAGATCAAGACTTCTAACATTATTCAGGATATCCAGTTCTGACCTAAATATATTTATATTGATGGATGTTTTTTCAAATGAGCATCTAGTTTCAATATAATGTAGTATAGATCTGATAAGGCTTTATTGTCTTTTGGAGATCAGGGCCTCACTGGAAATTGACAACATCCAAACACACTCAGTACTTCTGTTCCACTGACTGAGATCGACAAAATCCATAGAAAAGAAAAAAGCATTACATATATTCACATCCACATTGCACACAAACAATTACGCAATCCCTTCGTGGCCTTAAAGTACAGCTCATATTGCGCTCTCCCACATGGCCCCAAAAGTGCACTTCAGAATGACACTACTCCCTAGTTTGCATATTTCCTCTGAACCTGTGCATACTGATACTTCGCATTCACGCTGAGGGTGTTCAGCGTGTATCTCTATAGTGGAATGTTGTGTAGTTACCATGGTGACACAATGCAAACATGTTCTTGTTTTGGTCAGAGACTTGTTTAACAGCACAAATCACCGCACTTTTTGTTCCAATTAAGTCAGTTCTTTTTGGTAAGATTGTGTTAAAATAAAGCTCAGATTAAAGTTTAACTAGAGTAGAGCTTCAGACAGAGCAGAGCCTCCAGTTAGCTTCACACCCCAGGAAATGTTGACGGCATCAGCTGCAAAGTACCAAAAAAGAGAAGTGCGCAGTTGCTGAGTTGTTGTTCTTCATTCTGTCAGTAGCTCCATGGGATTCTGGCTCCTGAATACAGATAATGCACTGCCACATCGCATGAGTCACGCTCAGGGATCCAGACTTGACACAAATGAAGGAAGTGTCTCTTTTGTCTGGCCCAGAATGACTCACCGCGTCTGGGGTTGAGCCAGCGGCCGCCTGGGCAGTCCGTGGTGGAGGTGGTTCAGGATGTTGTGTGAAGACAAACCAGGAATCGAAACACTGGATTCAAGGAGAGATTTGAAGGTCCTGTTTTTGGCCATTTTGTTGTTTCCTCCTCGAAAACATACCTGGAGTTGTGCATAAGACTGTCTCAAAGATGATCCGAAGTGTTCCTCTGTGTTTTGAAAGTCCATTCTCCAAACATTTTCTGTACTTTAGCTATATTTTTTGCTCCGAAATGGCTAAGGGACACTGCTGAATCACTGTTTAAGAAAAAATAACTGCACAACAAAGTAAGCAAAGAGCAGATGTACGGACAGTGATGGAAAGAATACTGTGAAAATGTATTTAGTTACAGAATACTGAATACCTGCAGTAAGATGTATTTCGTAAGGTTCCCATTCATTGTCCAGATCAGAGTACTATATTCTGAATACTTGGAATACTAAACACTCGAGTAGAAAATTAAATACAATGTAGTATTTGTTGAACAGTGTTTCATATTTTTCTCACTAGTTATCAAGTTCAAGCACCATAATGTATTCCTTTGATTTTAGAAAAGTACAGAATACAGTTACTCAAAATTAGTATCCTGAATACGTAGTCTTGGTATATGTATTCAGTTACTTCCCAGCATTGTGTATGTGGGGTGGTACAGCTGAAGAATTTGGGAAACATTTCAATTGCGATTAGATTTGAGATTCATCTTTCAAAAATACCATTTTGTTCAAAGTGCATTTTGTAGAATTGACAAAATGCCTGAAAAACTAATACAAGGATCCCATTTCAGAACATGTTTGTACAGATCTAAAGTACAGGGTTAGACAGGATATTTTGTAGTTTGTGGAGTAAATAATGGTACTTCAAAACCTGCAGCCACAAACTGTGATTTTGATTCGATCAGTACTGAAAAAGTATCTCGTAAGTACGACAAAGTTGGACCTTTACCCTGTGGGAATCAAACCTCAAACCTTACTGCTGTGAGACAGGGAACACCAACCACTTTGCCAGAATCTAATAGCAGGGGTGAGAGAGTGCATTTATGTGAATAGCCTGCGAGCTGATTGGCTGAGAGGCGTGAGTGGCAGGCCGTGATTGGTGGATAATGACAGACAGGTTACAGGAGGTATGAGCTATACGAGGAAATACAGTCCTGCTAACCTTTTAAGCGGTTTTAAATGGGACTCTGGGGGATAGTGGAATGAGGTTATATACTCTCTTCCCTCTCTAAACCTGATTGGTCACGGTTCAACTCCATGCGTTGCTCAATGGACTAAAGGCGCTACAGTGAATGAGTCATCTGGGAAGTTTTTTTGTCTTTGAGCTTCAAGTGTTCCTGGAGATCAGAGCCCAGGTCCTGTAGGGCACAGGCTGAGGTGTGGTTAGCATTTAGGGAAGTCAGCACGCATGCTAGCAGCCCGGCGCCATGGCAACCTGCCACAAAAATCTGGGTCACATGACTTTGTTTGAGTTTGAAGGCAAGTCTCAACCTTATTATGATTACTGTGGATTGACAAACCACAAGATCAAGCCAGAAAAGAAAACGTAGTCTACTGGTGTAAAGTTAGTAAGTAAAGTAAATAAGTACATTTGTAAAGATATTTTACACAAGTATAGCTGCAGTACCAGGAGTATCAGTAACAGCTGTTGTAGTAGGTCTATCCATGGGTTTCAGAATGATGAAATTTGGACCACTGCTATAGCGATTACCAATAAAACATGATCAAAATATTGTATATAACAGAAAGCTGAAACCCATTATACATGCAGTACTAACCACAGAATCAGCAGTAAAACAACTACAGTGGGAGTAAAAATACTTTATTTTAATCAAATCACTTACACTGAATTATCTGATGCTTCCTCAGGCCAACATTCTAAATAAAAGTTTGTTCTTAAAGGGTCTATATTACGGAAATTTTAGCCATGTTAGAACCTGGAGTTGTGTTTTGTTTCATTCACACTTTTTTCAGTTTGAGAGAAGAACTCAGCCTAAATATGCAGGGTTTGTGTGAATGAAACAAAACACAACTCCAGGTATGTTCAGAAGATAGCGTAATATGGACCTTTAACGTTTTACCTGGTTAAATAAAGGTCAGATAAATAAAAGTTAACTTGTCAATCTCTATAGCAACCATTCTCGTTTTCCATCCTTCTGAAACCCCAAAAATGTTGCCAATCGGAAACAGCGAGCTCTGCAACCGTCACAAATGACACAATCTTTCACATTCCCACGGCCAAAGTATTTAGTCTTGCCAAAGGACACAAGAACAGTACGCAATGTTGGATAACCAGGGATTGAACCAGCTCAGTGACAGACGCCGTATAAGTTGATTGCAGTGTTTTATGACTGTATTGCACACATTTATGTAACAGTACCATGACTCGGAGGTACTAGTACTTGTTGTGAATACTGTTTTGAAGTATCTCCGGTCTGTGCATGCTCCGGCTCCTGCGGTTTACCTCGGATTTAATGATAATATTGTGTGTGAGCAGTTTTATGGTTATTAAACAGATGGAGTGTGCCTCAACATGTCCACTGCACTTCCACTCAATAAAGGAAGAGACGACAACAAATATTAAATACAAGACCTGTCAACTACTGAGAATAATGTTACACAGTTTAGATCCATTCTTTCACACAGTAAGTTCACTTAAAGGGGCCATATGACGCTATTTTCTGATCTATGTTATAATGTTTCCTTATCAAAAACAGACCTGGAGTTGTGTTTTGTTTCACTCACACATGTTTAACACACAAACCCTGCATATTTAAGCTGAGTTCTTCTCTCAAACGGGAATCACTCTGTTCTTCTGTTGTTATGTGGTCATACAGGAAGTGCTCCACTGTGTTTTTAACCTCCATACACCATACCATGTGTACTGTGTATAGGGGTTTGGTGGTAAACATGTTAAAGGTCCTATATTAGGCAAAATTGACTCTTGGGAGCTTTAAGCCATGTTAGAATGTTGTTACCTCTAGGGATGCACTGATACTGATACTAGTATCAAATATCGACGATACTGAAACTTTTGCTGGATCGGGTATCGGTTCCATGATATCGGTTAAGCCCCTTTAATGGATGTAATGAGCCTATTTTGGCCTAGAACATCTCAAAATGTTTGAACTTTTCATACGAAGCTGTTCAGTAGTTATTAAAGAATACATTACAGTTACAAAACACAGTTGGATCTTGTGCGTAATAAATTAACTGTGTTTTAAGGAAATCATTATCAGTATCGTTACCAGTATCGTTATCAGAACTTCTGAAAAACATACCTGGAGTCGTGTTTTGTTTCATTCACACATGTTTCAGTAATCCTGCTTTATTAGGCTGTCTGTCCACCTTCTGATGTGCATTTTTCAAGTTAACAGCTACCTTTTTACCTTTTGTTTAGCAGATATTGGTAATCCCATGTCTGAAATTAACCAAATGATTCTAATCTTATTTTAATGAACAGGGAAACCAATCGGAAAGTTGCTAAAGTGTGGTTCAAATATTGCAGTGTTAATGAATAGACTGTAAAATAAACCACAAAAGACACCCGTTTGAAACATTCAGCTCTTTTTCTAGTCTTACTTTTTCATACTTGGCTTCTTAATCTTGCAAATCTTAATCTTGGAGAGGGAATGAGGAGAGGCGGAGGGAGGAGAGAGGGAATGAGGAGAGGCGGAGGGAGGAGAGAGCGAGAGAGGGAGGGTGAAGGGGGGGCAAAGGGTAACAAGGCCTCGCTTTGAGCCTGCCCCTCACCCACTCGTCACAACACTAAAGCAGGCAGCTCTGTGTACACACCCACACACACTACACACACACATACACATACACATACACATACACACACACACACATCCACCTGTGGACATAAGGCACAAGGACGGAGACATTTTCAAAGTGTACTGCCCAGAAAGTAGTCCAGTACCATCTCACTGTTGTTTTTAGTGTGAACTTACAAAATTATTTAGAGGCTGCGGAACATTTTATGCATTTTCAGCCATACATACATCTACATTTGTTTGTTTTGTTTTGTTTTGTTTTTTGTTACTCTGCTCTTGTAAACTCTGCTCTACTTTTTCTCTGCTAGTGTACATTATTTTAAGTTAAAGGTGCACTGTGTAACTTTGCTGATAGTTGTTGCTGTTAACTCCTCCAAAACATACTGTACCTGGAGTTGTGTTTTGGTTCATTCACACATGTATTATTACATCTACTACATCTCCAAAGCTCAAAATGCTCTGTTCCACCTTGTGATGTTATGAGGTGATAGTTTTCAAGTTAACATCTACCTTTTCTTCAGTAGAAATTGGCAGTTCCAGGTCTGAAATGATCCAAATGATTCTAGTAAAGGCGGGTGGAGTTTAAAAACACAATAAAGCACTTCCTGTATTACCACATGACGTCACAAGGTGGAACAAAGTGTTTGAGAGAAGAACTCAGCCTAAATCTGCAGGGTTTGTGTGTTAAACATGCGTGAGTGAAACAAAACACAACTCCAGGCCTGTTTGCGATGAAGAAACAACATTACAACATAGATCAGAAGAGAGTGTAATACGGGCCCTTTAAAGCCGGGCCCCTGCAGCTCTTCTAGTGTGATTTACGTGTATGATCTCGTCTCTGTCACTGCGTCCTGTAGAGCAGCTCTGACAGTTGAAAGATGGCCGCCGTGTGCTGTGTGTGTCACTGAGGCATGAACACACTGGTCTGTGTGTTTGTGTAGCTGCTCAAAGCACATGTTATACACACATCTGGGACCAGGCATTCTCAGGTCACTCTCTCACACATCTCCTCTGTATCCACATTTTGAATACGTTTTTGTTTGTAAATTTTCTGAAAAACAATATTTACGAACAATTGTAATTCAGAAAATGTCAGACAATACACAATGTTAAATCAAAGGAGCCATATTAGACTATTTTCCTGTCTACGTTAAAATGTTTCCTCAACACAAACAGGCTTGGAGTTGTGTTTTGTTTCATTCACACATGTTTAACACACAAACCCTGTATATTTAGGCTGAGTTCTTCTCTCATATTGAAAATACTCCACTTTGTGATGTCAGGTGGAGATATAGACAGACTAATAACACAGGATTACTCAAACATGTGGGAATGAAACAAAACACAACTCCAGCTATGTTTTTCATGAAATAACTACATAGTCATGAGAGTCAATTTTATGTAATATAAGGAGCTTTAAATCAGAATCTGAATTAATTTTATTCATTCTCAAGAGTAAAAAGAGAAAAGAGTTAAATAAAATATAAATATAAACTAGCAGTAGCTTAAAGAAAGTAAGTACAGTACGTCTATATCAACTAAATCCCTGTGAAAATAAAATAAACTTACATTTTCACTTAAAGGTGCACTGCGCAACTTTTCTGATGGAGGGTCTGCAATTTTATTGCTTTGCCTGGGATGTTCCACATTATGGCATTAAACAATAGATTTTATATTTAGTCAATTACATTTTATTTCTCAAAACTACAGTAAAAACATATATTATTACTGTGAACAGGCCCTCTTCTCCACAGGTCTGACCTGTAACTTGGCCTGCTTGTCTCCATGGAGATAGTTAATGATTATTAAACGCCATCCTGTAGAAGATTCCATGGAAAAACATTTGCATCTACATGGAATCAAGCAGGTAGCGGACTCTCTACCAGAAAAGTTACACAATGCAGCCTTAAATGATAAAAATATAGTACCCTCATGACATATTTACATCTTAATATAGAGTGAAATAGTAAAAATCATGTACAGCGCCTTTAAAGATGAACTTAGTGAGAAGTGTGCCATATATTTATAGCACATTAAACTGCTTTTACTTTTATCCACACAGTTTTCCTGTATTTTACCCCAGCCCGCTCGGAGTACCTCTGGGTGTTTACTGTCCCGTCTCCTTCAGATTCTGAGGTTGGCTGTTCCTCTTTTAGATTCACACAGATTTAAATAAATTCTCAACGATTCAAAGTATTTTTACAACAGATTTCAGCGCGCGGAGAAGGAGCTGGAGATGTTTTTTCTCCGCTTCACAAACATTTCGCCAACGTCTGCTGCTGGTTTCAGGTCATTTGCAGCTCATGCCAACGAAGCACACTTACAGAGCTCGTATTACGCAGAATCAACTCTTGTGAGCTTTAAGTCACGTTAGAATGTTGTTTCTTCGTCAAAAACATACCCGGTGTTGTTTTTTGGTTCGTTCACACACATTTGAGTAATCCTGCATTATTTCTGTCTACATCTACATAGCTGAAAATGCCCCGTTCCAACTTGTGATGTCATGAAGTGGTAGTTTTCAGTTTAATAGCTACCTTGTAACTTTTGTTCAGGAGTGGAGTTTGAAGCACTTCTTCCTGTATCACCACATGACATCACAAGGTGGAACAGAGTGTTTTCAGTTTGAGAGAAGAGCTCACCTTAAATATGCAGAGTTTGTGTTAAAAATGTGTGAATGAAACAAAACACAACTCCAAGTCTGTTTGTGATGAGGAAACTTTATAACTAGTGCAGTAGTAGTATTTTTATGAGGTTAGGTTTAGGGCTGAATGATTTTAGCAAAATATTGAATTGCAGTTTTTTTGACAATCATTGAAACTACGATAAATTTGCGATTTATGTTTTAGTTGTGTTAACATTTGAGAGAATTCTGAACACACAAACTATAGTACAAGAATCTCCTGAGTTTGTAAAGGTCTAAACTCCTCTGTTTGTCGTTTAGCTAAATCAGGATAACCCTACAAAGTGTTATCCGTTTACTCTCAAAACATTAATATAACTCTTGATTTCAGGGTTACACAGGAACTTTGGTCCAGTGTTACTTAATTAACATTTCCAAAAATGTTAAATTAACTCTAGAGCAGATTGGACTCATATAAACCCTGAGATAGTGTTAAAATTATTTCTGTGAGAGTCTATTTTAACACTCAACTTTTTAAAATTTGATAATTGTGAGCATTATTAGCTTTATAACATGACTATTGTTACTGTTTTGTAGTAGTAGTACTTTTACTTTTGGTTATATTTACATGCTCGCGCAGATTCCACATCAAAACTTGGACTATAGAAACTAAACCAGGACCAGACCAGGGTCAGACCAGGACAGCTCTGGCAAATCTTGCACCTTCCTGTCACATAGTTTCCCTCAAAATTGGATCAACTTTTCTTAAATTTTCACTATTTCTTCACAAAATTTGTGCATTATTGTATTGTATAGGTCTGTGAGATTACATGTGGCGCGGCCTGGTTTCCACAGAGTTCTCCAATTTCCCCACATGAAACTTTAACTCGCAAAATCTACTGTTCCTCTAACTCAGGGGTTACCAAACTTACCAAAAATAACCATAAAACTGACTCTGAACTAGAGACAGACCGATATAAAGGTCTGCCGATATATCAGGCCGATATTTGGACTTTATGGTGTATTGGTTATCAGCCTTAAATCTCCAGCACAGGCCGATATTTAGTTTTGGTTGATCTGCTGCCTAAAAAATACACACAAAGCTTCATTTCAACACTTTAATACGAAGAGATAACTGCACAAAACGTGACTACACAGCTCTCCTTTAAGTTTGTGGTGAAAAAAAAGAAAAGAAAAAAAGTTTAGTGGTTTGGGGGGGTTTGTAATCCATTTAAATTAGATAATTTGAGGAAAATCATAAAAATCTGCTCTACATATCGGCCCAAAAATATCAGCAGACTTTATCAGCCCTTGATTTTGCTGGATTCTAAATAATCGGTATCGGCATCTGCCATGGAAAAAAAAAAAGTCACTCAATCTCTACTCTTGTTCAATATTGTCAGTTTGCATAGTTCTTTGTGTTATTTGACCCAATTTCACTCAAATATACTGTTTTCAATTAGAAAAACTGAAAAAAATACAATGTCAGGACCCCAGTTTAATGCCTCGTGACCCATTAACCCTCACTTGACTGCCGCTCACTGCTTCTGACAGTTTGGGTCAAATGCATGTTTTATTTTGTGAACTAATGCTGATGTAATGGTCTTGTAGGGTACCTGTTGTCCTCCTTGGCTCTCACAGAGGTGGGGCTGCCATGTTTCCTCTGCTCCGGGGCATCTGAGACAAAGCTGCAGTATTAAAGTCCCATTAGGCCTGTTGTACCACACTCAGCCTTTAATGAGCTCCTCCATTCTCTTCATAATCTACAAGTTTGGACTCCATCCAACTCGCTCCCTCTTTCACTCCTTATCTCCCCTCTCTCTCTCTCTTTCTTTCTCACGCTACTGCCCCTCACGCTCTCTCTCTATTCTATTCTCTCACTCTCTCTCCTGTCTCTCTCTGTCTTTCCCTGATCCCTGTCTCCTTTCTATAACCTCCTCTCTCACCTCTTCTCACTCTGTCTCTCCCTATCTCTTTCTCTGTCCCTCTCTGCTCCTCTCTTTCTGTCTCTCTCCTCCTCTGTTTCCTTCTTTCTCCATCTCTCTCTTTCTTTCCCCTATCGCTCCCTATCTGCTCAATGTCTTACCCTCTTATCTTACATTCTCTTTCTCTCTCCCTCCTCTCCCTGTCATCTCTCTCTCTTTCTCTCTCACCCTCCCTCCCTCCTCTTCCTCTCCCTCCCTTCTCCCTCTCCTCTCTCTCACCCTCTCTCCCTCCCCTCTCTCTCTCTTCTCTCTCTTCCTCCTCCTCCGTCTCTCTCCACTGCTTCATCCTTTCCTTGCGTGCTCATGTTTGTGTTTGAACTCTTCTTCAGTGGTTCAGATGAACGCTCACAGCTCTTATGTGTGTGGAGTTTGGCTCGTTCTGGTCTGGTCAGATTCTCAGAGTGTTTCTCAGTGTGTTTTATATTAGTTCCACTCATTACTGTTGGCCTCTGGGTTACTACTGCATAGTACTACTGCAGACATGGAGAAATACTCACTCTTTACTCAAGTTTGATACGGCTGGAAGTTAAAATATGACACTATTTTCTGATCAGTTCTAATGTTGTTTCCTCATCACAAACAGATCTGGAGTTGTGTTTTGTTTCATTCACACGTTTAACGCACAAACCCTGCAGACTTAGGCTGAGTTCTTCTCTACAACAGAAAACACTCTGGTCCACTTTGTGATGTCGTGTGGTTATACAGGATTTCAGCTTGGAATTGCCAATCTCTATGAAACAAAAGACAAAAAGTAGCTGTTAACTTGAAAGGCAGGTACAACTTCACCTCGCACTTTAAACAGAACCAACACCACTACCACGAGCAGGTTAGGCAATCCTCCCTCTCTCTTTTCCCCCCGTCTTTTCCCCCTCCTGTCACTCTGTTTCTTCCTGCCTATCTCCCTTTCTCTCTCTTCCATCTCCCCTTCTCTGTCCCTCTCTTCTTCTTCTCTCTTTCTGTCTCTAACTCTCCTTGTCCCGTCGCCATCCTCTTTCCCTCCCTCTCTTATCTTTCCCTCTATTTGCGTCTTTCTACCCCACCTGCGCTCTTTCTCCTCTATCTATTTCTCTCCTTCTCCCTGTTTCCATCACCTCACACTTTAATGGTGATGCTAACTGTAGGCATGCTCTGTCTGAAGCTTTATTAGGCTAATTGAGAAAACAAGTGTGGATTAAATATAATGATCTTAACCTGTCAAAAGGAGTTTAAATCAGTCATCAAGAAGTAGAGGAAGGGCACCTGATTTATCTGTCAAACACGGGGAATATAACAGATTTAAAGGGGCTGCACGCAACTCCGCTCTGGCCTCTGAAACTCGTTGCTGTGAATAATTAGGATGCTAACATACCTCCCCCCTCTCTCCTTTTCTTCTCCTCTCTCTTCTTATTTGGTCTCCTCTCCCTCTTTTCTCTCGCTCCCTCTCTCCTTCTCTCTAATGACTCTGTAAGCTCAGTGGGTTTGGCGGTTAGAAGCAGATGCCAGCTCGTGATTGGTCGTGAGTCCTGAGAATGGGACAGGAGGAGATGGAGCTGCTACTATAGAAAGGAAAACACATGGGCTTTTAACTCATGGTGCTCCAACGTGAACTGAGCTGAACTTTGGGACAAGATAGACTTTCTTTTGCGTTTGGGAGCAGCTCTTTTCTTCCAGATGGTACTGTACTGTAGTTGTGTTCTTGAGCATGGCACTTCACCCAGGGTAGCTATGGCCACCAAGTAGAACTGGTTGGAATTAGGGCTGAACCATCTGGGGAAAATGCCTAATTTGGGGGATTTTTTTATTTGATTTAATTTTAGGATTCTGTTCAAAGTTCACATTTTCAACATGTTCAGAAGAATTGACGATTGTACAGATCTAAACTGTTTTGTTTGTGGAGAAAATGATGGTACTTTCAATTTGATTATGATTCATCTTAACCCACAGTTTAACACATTTTAAATAAACTGGTTCATCCTAAGGACAAAACTCCGAGCCACAAACAAAGCAATGTGGTCTACTCCATTCAGTGTAGTGAAGACTGCAGTGAGCGCTACATTGGAGAAACAAAACAACCACTTTTTAAACGAATGTATTAACACAGACGGGAAAACCAGAGTGGACCGCAATCTGCTGTACATCTCCACCTAAAAGCCACAGGCCACTCTTTTGAGGACAGCGAGGTCCAGATCTTGGCCAGAGAAAAGAACTGGTTTGAGAGGGGAGTTAAAGAAGCTATTTTTGTCAAGAAAGAGAATCCTTCCTTGAACAGAAATGGAGGTCTCAGACATCATTTGTCTCTCGTCTATAACTCTATCCTCAAACCTAAATCAAAACAAACAGAGAAAACAATGGGACTAGCCAGGACATGTCCAGAGGTGTGAAAACACCCATCATGGCCCTGAATGGATATGCTAACTACTCCGCCACTCCCACTCCATATTGAATAGACCCACCTGACTAACAGAAACGGTACAGTGTTTGTATTTTAGTTTCTCTGCACATAAAATGCATTGCTAGAGCAGTTCAAGCTGTGGTGAAGCAGAGATATAGAGAGGTCAAATACTTAATTTTTACTAAAACTCATCAGTATCAGATTGATGTTGTGACACTTAGTCCTACTAGCCTATTGCTTAGTATCGGATCAAAGCAAAAATCTGTAAAAATATGAATGAGTAATCCTAATAACAAACAATGCATCTTAATTATCATTTAAAACTAGCTAACTATCTTACACTAACATTTTAGTAGTATTTTCACAATACTAAAATTTCAACCTCAAGCCCCCACGTGCTTGTATGCATGTTTGACAACGTCATGGCATGTTCCTAATGAGATTACGGATGGTGTCTTGTGGGATGTCCTCCAGATCTGTGTAAAGGCATGACTGAGAGTCTGAGGAGCAACCTGACGGCGTCTGACGATCCCAAGTCAGGTGATCATGAGGGCCATTCAGTTCTCAATCTCTTCATCCTCCAGGTATTGCCTGCAGACTCTTGCCACATGAGGCTGGGCATTTTTGTGCATCAGGAGGAACCCAGGACCTACTGCACCAGCATAGGTCTGACAATGGGTTCAAGGATTTCATCCCAATACCTAATGTCAGTCAGCCCACCACTTTCTAGCTGGTAGAGGTCTGTGCGTCCCTCCATGGATATGCCTCCCCAGATCATCACTGACCCACCACCAAATCACTCATGCTGAACCATGTTGCAGGCAGCAGAGCGTTCCCTTGTCTTCTCCAGACCTCTATCACGGGTGCTCAGGGTGAACCTGCTCACATCTGTGAAAAGCACAGGGCACCAGTGGTGGACTTGCCAATTCAATTCTGGTGTCATCTAGCAAATGCCAATGAAGCTCCACAGTGCTGGGTGGTGAGCACAGGGCCCAGTACGGGAGGTGGCACCATCAGGCCATCCTCATGAAGTCTGTTTCTGATTGGGCAGAGACAGTCACACCAGTGTCCTGCTGGAGGTCATTCTGTAGGGCATAGGCAGTACTCAGCCTGTTCCTCCTGCACAAAGGAGCAGATATGGGTCCTGCTTATGGGGGGTGAGGACCTTCTACAGCCCTGTCCAGCTCTCCTAGAGTAACTGTCTCCATGTTCTGGAGATTGTGCTGGGTGACACATTAAGGCTGCACTCACACTAGGACTTTAGAACCGTGCCGTGCTCAAGCACGATTGCTGTGGGTTCTATGGCCCACACTCACACCTGCACAACCGAACCGATGACGTCATCACATGGCTCTGTTTGTTTACAGCTAACGCTTTTAGCGGAAAAATAACAGCGGCATGAAATATCTATTAAATAATGAGACAGATATGAGTCCTGCTGCGATAGGCTCTCCTCTGTGAGTTTATGGATATAAAAACAGCGTGGAGGAGTGAGGACAGCCGGAGCCTTCTGTAGGGATAAGGAAAGGCCTCATACTCCCAGTAGTGATAATCACTCTAGCCAAAGCAGCACTAATGGAAAACCAGCCAAAAAAGACCAAGAGGGAGAAACTTGAAATGACCTCCACATGCAAAACCAGTCCAGTCCTGTTTTAGGGATTTTCTCATTGTTGCCGCTCTAGCGCACCTGTTGTTCATTTCCATTAAAAGTGGTGGCATCCTTTTGTTCCTAAAACATTGCCCTATCCATATTTGTATGCATATCCAACTTTTTTTTCATATTGAGATCTGATGTGTTTCCAGAGTGTTCTTTTTATTTTTTTGGAGCGGTGTAGTATCGATTATTACCTGATTTTCGACACTTTTGACTACCTACATTTTAGCCTTTAATTGTGCATCTGCTTTGGATCGTGGCTGTAGCTCCAGCCCGTCCTGCTGCTGATGGATCTTTTGTTTGTGTTTGTGTGGATGCCCCACGGATGAACAGGAAGTGTGCTCCATTCCTCTGCTCCTGTTTATACCTCTGCCACCCACACAGCCCCCAGACCCTCTCACATCACAAACAAGTCCTCCTCTTCACCCCACTATCTCACTCTCTCTCCCTCTTTCCCTCCCTGTCTTTCCCTCTCTTCTCCTCTCTCTCTCCTCTCTCCTCTGTCTTCTCCTCTCTTCGTCCTCTATTTCTCCTCTCTCTTTCTCTTTTCTCCCCTTGTTACAACAGCCACTCTGCAATGAATGAGTCATTTCTAATCGTCAGCTTGGGTCTTTTATAATTGCAGGTTACTAACATTTCAAACTCTATTTAGATAAAATAGAAACACTTGATTCTTGATACTTGACAAAAAGTAGTAAAGCAGTAAAAGTTTTTAAGTTCTGTACTTAAGTAAAAAACATTATGCCATTAATCAAATACTATATCTTGTATTTATTCAATTACAGGTGTTTTTATTTCTCAAAACTACTGCAAAAAACATGCATGATTACTGTAGGTGGGTTCACTTCTCCACAGATCTGACCTGTAACTTGGCTTGGTGTGTGGCCTGCTTGTCTCCATGGAGATGGTTAAATTAAATGCCGTACTGTTGAACAATAACATCTACATGGAGTCAAACAGATGACAGACCCTCTACCAGAAAAGTTACATAGTGCATCTTTAAGTCGATCTAAAGTTGGGCCTTTTTACTTTTACTTCACTATATACAAATAAAAACAGCTTGATTCAGTTGTTTCTGTTGAACAAAATTTTGCACCAATCTTTAACAAAATCATTTCACATTTGAAGTTTTATTAGATCTGTGTGAAATATTTTTACTTTTTACTATTTAAGTACATTTTTAAGCAGGTACTTTAATACTTTTACTTAAACAGATTTTTAATATATTTTTATTTTTATTGATATATTTCTTTATCGCTCTAGTATCTGTACTTTTACTTAAGTAACAAAACTGAGTAGCAGTAGACCACTGTTTCCATGTGGTCTTACACTTATATACACTAAGACCATTCAAAACTATTCAGGAAAATTTCAGAGTTTTCATGTCTGAGATTTTATCATTGATACTTGTCTATTTCATTATGTAAATTCAATGCTATACATTTGTAGGTTATTATACATTTGTTTTCTGGATCCTTCTCTTCTCCTCCTCTCTTCAGCCTCTCCAGACCACAAACATGTCCAGAGGGCCCTCGCTTGTTGACCAGTGTAAACTCACACACAGCTCCTCTTCACTTCAGAATCACACCTTACATAAGCATCAGACTGAGGCTTTGATTCACTGTGAGAGACGGGCCCCTCAGAATCAGCTCCTGTTTGATCAGACCAGGGACGCACTCTTATATCACTTTAAGCTCCTATATTACGCAAAATGGACTGTTGTGAGCTTATAAAGTTGTTACCTCCTCAAAAACAGACCTGGAGTTGTGTTATGCTTCATTCACATGTTTGAGTAATCCTGCATTATTAATCTGTCTACATGTCCAAAGCTCAGAATGCTCTGTTCCACCTTGTGATGTCATGAAGCACTAGTTTTCAAGTTAACGGCTACTTTAACCCTAACCAATAATATGGTGAATAACGATATATATATATATATATAATATATAAAGTAAGTATTTCTTATTGACACTGAGCAGATTTTTTATCCCCAAAATGACTGGTGAGGCACTGTCTCATCTGCTTCCCCTGACCACACGTCGCTGACTTTAACCAGCTCTACTTTACATTTATTCAATTACAGGTGGTTTTATAACTCAAAAACACCTAGAAACACAGGCATTCTGACTGTGAGCGGGGTCGCCTCTCCACAGATCTGACCTGTAAATTGGTCTGGTTTGGTCTCCATGAAGATGAAAAGGTTTAATAACATACTTTGAAACATTCCAGACAAAGCAACAACATCTTCATTGAGAAAAGCATTTGACGGAGCCTCCACCAGAAAAGTTACACAATGCACCTTTGAAGAGCTGTGTATCAGGTTTTGTGCTGCTATCTCTTCGTGTTTAAGTGTTAATAATATAAAGCTTTGTGTATTTTGTATTTTAAATATCAGCCTATGCTGGAGGTTTAAAGCCGTTAGCCGATATTGGTTGGTCAATATATTGTGCCTATACCTCTAGATTTCTTCTCTGTTTTGAAATTATGTAGTCAATTATTTATTCATTTATTTTATATTTATTTATTTTATTATTATTATTATTATTTTTCCAATTCAAATATAGGAAAATGATAAACTTTCTATTTTCGTATTTCCTTCCTTGAGATATGATGGCGTTCCACAGTAGCCTTGTGTTGTACGGCCGGTGGTTTCTGTGGCGTCAGACCCAAACCTCCATCTTGTTACATTTTTGAGGCGACCAACTTGAGCTCCTTCAACTCTTTATAATCTCACCCACACATCTCCGTCTAAATATGTGCACGCCAAATATGACGCTAGATACTGTGAGAAGGAATTTGTTTGTGAGAGAAAGAAGGAGAGAGAGAGAGGGAGAGGAAGAGTAAAAGACAGAGAGAAAGATGAGTGAGAGGGATAAAAGTAAACAAACAGTATCGGGACGTGGGCCACAACAGGACGTGGTTTGGACCTGTACATCTGTGTGATGAAAGATAGAAGAAGAGAGAGAAGAGAGGGAGATAGAGAAACAGAGGAAGAGAGAGAGTGAGAGAAAGAGAGAGGGGAAAGTGAATGAGGAGAGAAAAAGAGTAGGGCAAAGAGTAGAGAAATGGGTGGAGAGAAATAAAGAGGAAGTAAGAAGGGACAGAACTAAGTATAGAAAAGTCAGGAGATCAGGTGGATAGATAAATGTATAGCTGAGTAGAGAGGATGGGAAAAGAACGAGAGGAGGGAGATTAAGACAATACAAAAAGAGATAGAGGGTGGAGTATAGAGAGGAGAGAGGAAGAAAAGATTAAGAGATACTGAATTAAGGAGGGAGAAAGTGGAGGCATGGGAAGGATGACCAAAAGAGAAAGATGAATTTTATACAATATTATATATTTTATACATTTATATTTTACATTTTTATTTTACCTGGCCAAGTGGTTAACAGTGCACACCAGAACTTAAGACTTTATTAAGAAAGAGAGAAAGACAGAAGAAAGAGAGAGAAGAAAGAAAGAGAGAGTAGATTATGAAAAGCAGCTGTCTATATTTGCCTTGTCCAGTGTTTGTGGAGGAGGTGTCGTGCTCATATACTGTACTGTATTCATTATTCTTTATGTGAGGGGCCCAGAACACACGGCTCTGTTTGGCTCTGTTCAGGCTTTTGTTTCACTTTATGAGATCAGCTTTTGTGCGATATGTAACTCTGAACAGTGTTAAAATGTGGCTCCCTAATCTAGAACATACCTACACTTACGGTTTACCTAAAGTGTAGAGATATGAAGCAAAATACAAGGTTTAAGGGGGCGTTCACTTGTTCCTGTTGGGTTCTGGTTTGAGCCCAGATTAGCTTAGATGGTAGACCCGGTTTGGTTCAGTTCTAGACCTGGTGTAGTCCTGGTCTAGTCCTATTTTTGTCGTGTCTAGTCCAGGATTAGTTCCGAAATTAGTCCCAGTTTTGTACAAATTTTGATGGTGGTGGTGGAAGAAGTCCTCAGTTTTGTTCCTTAAACAAGTAAAAGTAATAAGTACAGATACTGGAGCAAAAAAACAAAAGTAAAACTCAAATCATCATCACTAGGGAAAAAATACTTGAAAAAATGTACTTAAAACCAAATCTAATAAAGTAAAGTAAATTAATTATTATTTTTATTGTATTGTTGTTCTTGTACTTGGCATTGCAACACTGAAATTTCCCCATCTTACGAGATTATAGTTGATTTTTAAAACAATTTGTGGTAGCGATTTGATTTGCAATTTATGTTATTAAGGTGCACCGTGTAACTTTTTGGTTGGGGGTCAGTCACCTGGTTGTTTCTATGGAGATGTCATTGCTCTGCCTGGAATGTTCCACAGTATGACATTAAACAGCTCTACTTTACATTTATTCAATTACAGGTGGTTTTATTGCTCAAAAATACTTTCTGACTGGGTCGCCTCTCCGCAGATCTGACCTGTAACTTGGTCTGGTCTCCATGAAGGTAGAAAGGTTTAATGCCATACTGTGAAACATTCCAGACAAAGCAATGACATCTCCATGGAGCAAGCATTTGACGGACCCTCCACCAGAAAAGTTACACAATGCACCTTTAAAATCAAGGTTCACCTTTTAAACATGTCCAGAAGTATTATTATCAAGACTGAATATGAACTTTTAAAATAATTCAAGAATGCCACACATTTCAGAACATGTTAACAGAGGTCGAAACTGCATCAACAGCAAGAGTCCGTGGAGAACATTCTAATAACTGCAGTCTTTATCATTTGCTAATATACAATATATGTTTTCTTGTCTTTTTACTCACTTTTCTTGCCTTTCTGTTTCTTCTCGCAGATGTGGTCCTGACATACACAGAGCCGCTCATCGTCAGGTCCAACGGTCCTCAGAGGATCCTGTGTGAGGACGGAGACAGCCTCATACTCCCTCATACAGACATCAGCACGCCCACCCCAACTGTAACATGTGAGTAAACAAACGCACCCACCCGCCCCAACTGTTACATGTGAGTAAACAAACACACCCACCCACCCCAACTGTTACATGTGAGTAAACAAACACACCCACCCGCTACAACTGTTACATGTGAGTAAACAAACGCACCCACCCACCCCAACTGTTACATGTGAGTAAACAAACACACCCACCCGCCCCAACTGTTACATGTGAGTAAACAAACACACCCACCCGCCCCAACTGTTACATGTGAGTAAACAAACACACCCACCCGCCCCAACTGTTACATGTGAGTAAACAAATGCACCCACCCGCCCCAACTGTTACATGTGAGTAAACAAACGCACCCACCCGCCCCAACTGTTACATGTGAGTAAACAAACGCACCCACCCCAACTGTTACATGTGAGTAAACAAACACACCCACCCACTCCGTTTTTTTTCCCTTTGCTTTTTTTTTTTCCATATCCCTGGATTTTTGGAGTGAATAAAAAAAATTCTATTTTTTTTAAATGTTGAAGTTCTCAAAATGGCACCTATAAACAAAAATCTGAAACATGCCAACAATTCATGAATGATCCAGATTGACAGATACAACCGGGTGTAATTTAGATTATGTGATTTTTGGCCATTTTAAGCCTCCAAACTGGATTATTTTGTAATGTTGTATAGAAAACAGAATTTGCACATTATTGGCAGGATTGATTTGACTGTAGTAATAAGTTTTTCTCTGCATTTGACCCATCTGTCAGTAGTGCTGGGTCAAACCACTATGGGAGAGCATATGGAGCACCCAGACACCTTTTCCAAATCATTTGCAAGGTTCATGCATACAAGTAGCATTGGTATTATACAAAAACTGAAAACTGGATTTGGATACTACTCTAATCCTAAATCCATTAATGTTTGTAATGTTTAAATGTGAGTAAACAAGCGCCCCCTCCCTCTCAGAACAGTGAAGAAGAGAAGGAGGAGAGGGGGATTGTGGGAGTTATAGTTTCCATTACTGATGGCTGCCCACTGACTCACTCTGCCCTGACCTTTAATACTCCAAACCCCGAGAAGTGGGTCAGCTATCAGTCACACAGGAAAACACCACCAGCATGAACTATGACTAATACAAATACAGATTCTATCTGAGGCTGTTTTGTTTAATTTTCTGCTTTGGATTAAATGTGATTATCATGAGAGTATAATGTCATACAGATGTGATATTACAGCAAAAATACTTTCACTCACTTTGAGGCTGTCAATATCTTAAAGGTGCACTATAACTTTTCTGGTGGGGGTATGCCATCTGCTTGTCTCCACATTGTTATTGTAGAACAATTCAGATACAGCAATACCATGGAGAGTGTCAAGCAGGTGACAGACCCTTCATCAGAAAAGTTATAGTGCACCTTTAATTAAATATATTGTTTTGCCCAAATTACTAATTAGTAATCTAACCCTACTAGTATTAACTTCTCATCCAAACTGTATTGGACATGATCGTAGATAGGTTTAATGCCATACTGTGGAACATTCACTGCAAAGTAATAACATCTCCATGGAGATTAGCAGGTGGCAGGCCCTCCACCAGAAAAAATGCACCTTTAAATGAGGTTGTTTTGTTTCTTAAGACTTCCTCCCCTCACCTTCTCTAGAATCATTTGGATGATTTCAGCCCTGGAATTGCCCATCTCTACTAAACAAAAGTGAAAAGGAGCTGTTAACTTGAAAACTTCCACTTCATGACATCACAAGGTGCAACAGAGCATTTTGAACTTTGGATTTATAGACAGCCTAATAATAAAGGATTACTTAAACATGTGTGAATGAAGCAAAACACAACTCCAGGTCTGTTTCTGATGAGGTAACAACATTATAACATGAATTAAATCTCACAAGAATCCATTTTGCGTAATATAGGACCTTTAAGTTGATGCCTCTGGGCAGATTTAGACAATGTGCATAAAGTTATTTTGAGTATGACTTTTATATCCTGTTTTGGAAGATGAAGAATGTAAGAGTTGTTTTGCTTTTCTAACACCTCCTCTTTTTGGCTCATAGAAGGAAAAAACAAGTTAGTGAGCAATGCTACCTGCTGCTGTGAAACCCCTGACCAGATCTGCGTCACTGTTCAGCCGAAGCGTCCTAAGTACTTGAACATCTGCACACATGTGTTTTTGCACCTCCGTGTTGTTGACGTCAGCGCAGTGATGATGTCAGAGTCTGCAGCATGTTGATGACATCACGCGGGCTGCTTCTGTTCGGAGTGAGTCAGATGTAAAAGCGCTAAAAGACAGGGGCCATTCTCTGCCAGATCTGTCTCCACTCTCTTCACAGCAGCTTCCACAGGGCCCGCAGCCAGACGCACATTCTGCAGCGCTGATGTCATCACTACGAGACGCACAGAGGATGTCGGGGGGTTGAAAGTTTGTGCTCCCGTGTCTGTAGCCTCCAGTGAAAATCTCAGGGATAATTACAGCTGCAGTTTTATGAGCTTCAGGAACAGACTGTGGACAGGTCATTGTGTAATTAGAATAGATAGACTGTTTTAATGGTAGTGTGTAATAGGGGCTCCAAAATATATATATATTTTAAAAAAAAAACATTATTACAATCACTCAACTTATCTGGGATGTTATTAGTTGCTATATTAAAGGGCCCATATTACGCTATTTTCTGATCTAAGTTATAATGTTGTTTCCTCAACACAACCATACGTGGAGTTGTTTTGTTTTATTCACACATTTAGTTCTTGAGTTCTTCTCTCAAACTGAAAACACTCTACTCCACCTTGTGATGTCATGTGGTATATATTATACCTTCAAATTATTTATATAACAAAACTAATGCAACAATACATGCATTAAAGGAGACTGCAGTGTATTATAAGAGTGCTTCCTATATGTTTTTTAACCACCAGACCTGCATGTTTCATTGATAAATACAATATTTATTAATATTATTGATTTTCAGCTTCCCATTTACAGTATATGTATCATTTTGAGGACTTTCCAACATTCAAAAGACATATTTAGTTGTTTTTAGAAAAGGATTCATAATACAGTTAAAACCCAAATCATTACATTTCTGATTAATAATAATGACTAAACTGTCTGTGATTTCATTGCATTGTCTCATTTTAGACCCAACATAAAGATGGATGGGGTTGCCTTTATCTGAGGACAGAGCAGACGAGGCTGAGACTAGACCACTGTCACTACTGTCTGTCTGGGCCAATCGTGGAATAACAGGAGGAAGAGAAAGAGGGAGTAGAAAGGGATGGAGGAAGAGAAAAAGAGATACAGAGAAACAGAGAGAGGGAGGAGAGATAGGAAGGATAAGAAAGAAAGATCGCCCAAAGAGAGGAGAAAGTGACAGAAGCGAGAGACAGAAGGGTGGAAGAAAGAGGAAGACAGGAGAAATAAAGAGAGAGAGTGAAAGAGAAGGAGTGCGCAGTATATGAGCTGTGAGAGTGTGCCCGTGGAGGTACATTGTGTCCAACCACACTGACGTTGCATAACTCTCACACATATGGAGCTGCTGGCTTTATTGGGGAATAAAATAAGAGCAGAGAGGGAGAGGACTGCGTATATGTATTCACTAAAATGTTACTACAAAATCGAGATTATTGAAGTATTATTCAAGTGCAGTACAAGTTAGAGGTGTGCAAAAATCTCAATATATCGGGATACTAAATTTGATGATGCAGTATCGAGTATTTTTTGGTATCTTTTAGTATTTCTTTTTTGTGGCCACACTACAGTTTTGTTGCTTATTTAGTGGAAGGAAATTCTCTTGACATATTTACTGTTTGATGATTGAAATGGATAGATTTGATATTAACTTTGCATGCATAGTGGTTTAACAAAGAAATATTGTTGCTGAATGTATTTGGTTCTTAAAAAATACACACATTGCATTGATTGATTTGATTGATTCTGACATTATTCCAATACCTGGAGTTATGTTTTGTTTCATTCACACATCAAAGGTACCTGTTAACTTAAAACTACCACTTCATGACATCACAAGGTGGAACAGAGCATTTTGAGCTTCGGAGATTGACAAACTAATAATGCAGGATTGCTCAAACATGTGTGAATGAAACAAAACACAACTTTGTATATGTTTTTAATGAGTTAACAGCATTGTAACATGGCTCAAAGCTCACAAGAGTCAATTTTCGTAATATAGGACCTTTAATTTATTTCAAATTCACATTATTTTAACTTTTCTATATACAGATATCATATTTTTGCAGTGCACACACCCAGAGTTTTCTAAGAACACAGAGACAGGTAGAGACAGGGACACAAAAATGCCCTCTTTCTCTCTGTTCTGTCTCTTTTTCTCCATCTCTCTTCTCTCCCTCCCTCCCTCTGGTCTTATCCCGTACTTCCTGTCATATCCGTTTGACTGGAGCTGTGTGTTTGTGTCCAGATTCCAGGAAACTCCCCACTTTTCTGACACCCGCTCAAATGTCACCCCTGCCCCCTCCTCCCTATTCTCTCCTCCACCCTCCTCCCCCTCTTCGTCCCCCTCCTCCTCCTCCTCCTCTGTTCACTTCAGAACTGAGCAGCGACTTGAATTAGAAATACTGAGGTTTGGACTTAGTTTTGGTCCAGTTCTGGTCCTGGTTTATCGGTGATTCTGCTTAAATTCTTTAGTTATGAACACAGCCTTGGTTTAGTGTACTAGTTTAGACTACAGATATTAGACTTTAGATACTTTTTACTGGTTTCAACTTTTTTATTTTTCATTCAAAGTTATCTAAAATAAACTGCAAGTGAAATAAGAGTCTTAAGTTACTACATAACTACATAACATCTCGATGTTACATGTTGTTTAATGAAAAATGTGCATTACAGACTTTGAGGGGCCCCTTCTTGCATTGGGCCCTGGGTAAACAGTACCCTTTACCCCCCAGGCCGACGCCCCTGCCTATTAGAGCCAGTTTGAATCATGTTTATTGTACTCATTTGGGTTAGTCTAAACATATCAACTGCAGTCATTGTTATGTCCTGTACAACCCTGTTCACTGAAAAAAAAAAAAAGATGACACAAAGGTGAATCAGGTATAGTAATGGACCTTTAAGACATTTTTACTGATTTCATCTTATTTTATTTATCTGGCAACAAAAGATTATTTACAATTTTTTGTGCATGATGGCAATTAAGGTTACTTGAAACTAGAAGGTTATACTGCATATCTATTCACTAAACATTGTCAAAAGTACCAAAAATCTAAAACTAATCGATATAGAAAACAGTATCAAAACTAGATACTCTTTTGAGCAGGTATCCATACTAAAAAAAAATACATAAACAGGAAAAAATGTACATATCTGAACAGTTTTAGGATGATCTCATGATAACAAAGGAACTATTATTTTGTGTTGAAAATGAGATTATATTGTCTAAAAAGGGCAACACTACTAAACTTCCAAGAAGACAATATATTTATTTGTTTATGTATACACAGTGTCCCTCTGTCAATCGCGTTCTATTCACAAAGACACGCCAGAGTACTGTGTTTATGAAATATCATGTACTTTGATGTAATTTGGGTTCACAGCCAAACATTAGCTGTAGTCTTGCCGGTGTTATTATAATAAGCCTTGGTCATTTAAGTGAAAGAAATTATAAAGCAGGAACAGAGGAGATGTACTTACAATGTACTTTTAAGTTTAATGAGGTTTAAAATAGGCTGTGAGCAGAGGTGGAGGGAGAACTCTGTGTGCTGTGATGTAGTACAAGTACTGCAGATCTGAGAGTGTTGTCCAAGTAGTTAAAGGGGAAGCATAGCATAATTAGTTGTGTAAAATAGAAAGGAATAGGTCAAAAATGAGGGCTGCACAGTAGAGAAATAGAGCGTTTGACGACAGGGAGAGCCAAAAGTATCAAAGTATTTCTTCTGGAAGGTCTTCTGCCACATTTGCTGCCACATATGGTGTAAAAAGCTTGTAGCATCTCAAATGTTCATATATCAAAGTTGTGGTTTGAGTTGTCGCAATTCTCATACTTTAAAGGCTTAATTATTTAAACAACAGAGTGTCTCCTGCAAAAAACTAACTATCCTGTCTTTCTATAGAAGAATCTTGTTGTACCTGTAGTTTAGACTAATGAAATTCATGGGACTCTTGTATTCAGTATCATATCTCAGTCTTCGGTGCTCTCAAAGTTGTTTACAGTGTGCACTTTGAGCAGAATTCTTCTTTTTACAATTGTAAATTGTAAATCACAATCGCAATATTTTTCAGAAAAAAATGTGCAGTCCTATTCAATATTCAACTTACTGAGCTAACAGATGAAGAATGTAGTACTACTGGCACATTCATGGTTACGCTTTCACTTCAAAACTGGCACTAAACCCGAAACTAAACCTAAACCAGACCAGAACTTAACCGGGACCTGATCAGGACCAAACCAAGTCTACCCCAGGAATACACTGGGTTCAAACCAGGACCAAACCAGGACAAGTTGAACCCAGCCGGTGTTGTTTTTAGCACTGGGGCTTTTGTTGAGTTTGCATGTTCTCTCTGTGTTTTGTTTTGCCTGGCTAACTATGAATAGATCAAGTCTATATTGTCTGTAAGTTTGTTTTCATTTCAAAATAAGAGTCCAATTTAGTGTTAGAATAATGTTAACAGAACAATGCAGGTTTTCCCCATCAACCCAAACATGCCAACCCTCCATCTTTTGGTACTTCTGACCATGAATCTGGCTCAAACAAGTACTACAAGCAGGAGTGACAGTTGTAGTAATATACATACTTACTTAGTATAATGTAATATTTTATCTGAGCAAGTCAACTGTATTACTACAGTTATGGGTATGACCAGAGGTGGCTAGAGTAGCCAAAAAATGAACTCAAGTAAGAGTAACATTACTTCAAAATAATAATACTGCTTTATAGAAGTACAAAGTAGTGGTCTAAGAAATTATATAAAATTAGTAATTAAATTCAAGTAATGCACAACATCTGGTATTTACAAAGGATATATATATATTAAAAAAAAAAGAGACACTACATATATTTGAAGTAGCAGTACAAAAAACACAAAGAGTTACTCTTTGTGTTACTCACAGTGGGAAGTAGGAGTAAAAGTACACAGCAAGAAAAGTACCCTGAAAAGTATAATGCCTTCACAAAGCTACTACAGTAAACGTAACAATGTATAAAACTAACAATATCTACTAATATTTTTAAACTTCATATAGAGTGAGCTAAGCATCGTATACTTGCCTAACCTTTGTCCTACTTTTGTGGTTTAGCCCCTAAGTTACATTGAGTTTGGAGACAGACGCAGAGAGAGGAGGGGGAAGGGGGTGAAGGGAGGTGTCTGCTCCAAGAAAAGTCTTTAAATGTGGGAAGAGGTTTGGGTCCCAGAGGAGAGAGGGAGTGAGAGAAAGAGAGAGAGAAAGGAGAGAAGCAGTGGATGCAGTGACATTTTGGATTAGAAAGAGGGACTGGGAACTGAGATTTTGCTGTGATCAGATTGCACCAATTCTACCTGTGGGTTTAAATAAAGTTACTGTTATTGTTTTACCTTTTTAATTTCCTTCCTTTCACCATCAGTCGCAAAGATAGTGTTTTGCTCAAGGACAGAATAACAGTACGGGGTTAGGCCAGATTCCAACCCTTACCCTCTGGTTGAATCCTTAACTCTAATCAGACAGTCTGCCTTTTGTTAGTTTTCCTCTATTGTTATCTCTGTATGTCTAGACATTTATGGAGAAACAATGATTTATCAGTGCTGTGATTGTGAATAGAACAGTTCAACAAATCAAGAGGAGGTTCTCATCATTTTAAAGTCATTCGGGAGCATTTTAGAAAGGACAGAAACAGGAGCAGCTCTGGATTAAAGCTTTAGCCCATGTTAGAATGTTGTTATCGCCTCAAAAATGTACTAGAAGTTGTTTTGTTTCATTCACACATGTTTGAGTAACCCTTTATTATTAGACTGTCTACATTTCCAAAGCTCAAAATGCTCCATTCCACCTTGTGATGTCATGAAGCGGTAGTTTTCAAGTTAACGTCTACCTTTTAACTTATGTTCAGTAGAGGTTGGAAATTCAAGAGCTGAAATTACCCAAATGACTCTAGTAAAGGTGTGTGGAGTTTAAAAACACAGTACACTTCCTGTATTATCACATGACATCACAAGGTGGAGCAGGGGGTTTTCTGCTTGAGAGAAAAAAATGTTTGAATGAAACAAAACACAACTCCAGGTCAGATTATAAAACAGAGTAATACAGGTCCTTTAATACACATAAGCCCCATAGAAGACACAGGGAGAGTTCTTTGCCAAGGACATTGCATTACCTGATGATTTCAGTTTAATTATTCAAATTTTAATTACAATCAGATCGCAATTAATCATCAGACCAAAATAGACACATGCATTGACTGTCTCCTAATGAGAGAGTGGATTATACCTGCAAAAGAGATTGAACCCGAGAGAGTGTTCTGATCTTCCTGGTTTAAAGGGGACATAGCTTTTAGTCAGGTTATGAGAGTGCTCCCTCATCATTAGCTTATTGAAAGTTGTATTTTGGATTCTTTCATGCATGTTTGAATAATCCAGTAGAGTCTAACTTCTGTTTACATCTCTGGATCATACACATAGACTGTGTAAACATGTGGACTAAAGGCCGCCCACACACTACAGGATTTTTCGGTCTTAAACGATTTTTAAATGTGCGACAAAAAGCGCACACCGCAGACACGAGAAGAATCTTATGAGACGTAAAATCTCCGATCGCAAAGACTGCAGCGGGATATGGCTGCGGGCTTTGAGTGGTTTCAAAAGATCAGAGCACTGCACTTTGAGTTTAGATACAAGTCAAAACTGTTATTATTATTTGTGAAATGTGGTGCAATAATTCAGATACATGATTTTTAATATACAGAAGATTGGCGATAAAGTACACAGAAGTAGAGTCACTATCGCTACTCTGCTGCTTCACCTCGATCTGTGCGCTGTGTGGATGTAAACAGACACACGTGAGGAACTACTCTGGCCTTTTTTACTTTCAAAGAGCGCTTCAAACTGGATTAACAGCGCGGTTTTGTGAACTGGATGTCATTATTTACATAGGACAATTTCTATGGATAACTTGGATGAGATGCAGCACTTTAAATTTACCACTTTACGAGAGGTGAGTAATAAAGTCTTATTATTTCCGCTATATCCCGAGTTTGTATGTTGCGCCTCTGTGTCCGTCACTCCTCTGCCCCTGATGCTCTGTTTTATTGGCTGTTACTGTAGTGTTGCAGATGTTTAGTGGTTATGATCTGACAGAGCAGCTCAGAGTCACACTGACACCACACACATGAGGAGCACAGCGGCTTCAAAATCACACACGAAGACAAAGTCGGGTCACGCCTCCCTTAACTTAGGGAGAAGCAAATCGCAGCCAAAATCGGGCAAATTCTCCTGTAGTGTGTGGCGGCTTTAAGAGAGTGTGACGTTACCCATAGCGTTCGTCTTCAGTCAAGTGGGTTCCATATTAGGAATAGGAATTTATTTATGGACAAAATAGTGAAATAAAAATACCTGGATCATGCAGAGCAGATTAATACGAACATTTTAAGACCATAATGATCACTGCAGGCTCACTGCAGCAGTTACAGTTAGCAGAGTGTGACCATTTTTTTATGTAAAGTGAATTAGAGCCAGAGTCGATGGAGCCGAAAGCTCCGCCATGCTCACTTTTTATTTGGAACGTAGCAGCTAGTTATTTTTCAATAAAAACAAATACATGAAAAACAACTGCTTGCTAGCGTGAAATGCTACTATGAAAAGGCGGGACTATTAACGTTAAGGAAGTCATTGGTACTATTTCTATTCCTTAGTCCTTTAGGGTCAGTGTTGTGGTTTACAATGAACAGAATGTAAATATGTTACAGGTATTACTCACTAACTACTACAAAAAAAAACTCCTTTAAAGGTCCTATATTACACAAAACTGAGTCTTGTGACCTTTAAATCATGTTATAATCTTGTTATCTCCTCAAAAACATACCTGGAGTTGGGATTGGCAATTCCAGGGACTGAAATCATCCAAATGATTCTAGTGAAGGTTTATGGAGTTTAAAAACACAGTGGAGCGTTTTCTGTTTGAGAGAAGAACTCATTCTAAATTTGCAGGGTTTGTGTGTTCAACATGTGTGAATGAAACAAAACTCCAAGATATCTTTGTGATGAGGAAACAACATTATAACAGAGCAGAAAATCGCGTAATATGGGCCCTTTAACACAGGAAAGATGGCTCCTCTGTTTGTTATTATGCTGTCATCGGAGGAGGAGGGGCGCCCATGTTGTTTCAGAATATGACAGAGGGAGACGTCTCTTTAATTAGAGCCAGGCTTCTGTTGCTGCTGCTGCTGCTGCTGTGAAACTCTGACACACTTTAGGCTCTGTTTGTGTTTTCAGTTCAGATTTGTGGAGCTCGGAAGTCCCACCAAACTCAAACACACCACTGTTTTGATGAGAGCACTTTGGGATAACATGATATGAGCTTTACTGGATAATGTAAGGTCAAAAAAACAGTCGCTTCTATGTGCTTCAGTTCAGCATGTGTGAATTTGAACTTGAACTTGGAAACTGTTAAGATTCATGTTATTGGGCTACTACTTATTTCTTAATGCTGAACCATCCTCACGTTAGTTGATGGAGAGGGACAGTTTGTGATGTTTGGTCATTAAAATCTGGAATGGCTCTCATGGAAAACGCAGAATGTCATAACGACTATTTCAATCTGATTGGATCGAAGTGTCACAACAGCGGAACAAGCCAAAATTTCAAACTTTATTTACATCCATTTGAGAAAAAAGCGTAGACATCGTCCTTTTCCACAAATGCACAAAACGCTTACCTTCTACATGTTTTTCACAAACTAAACATGCCGTATTGACGCTAAAACAGGCTGAAGTACATCTTTCGGTGTCGCCATGTTTGTTTTGGTTCATTTGGGAGCTTCACCTTTGGCTTCCACGCAAACCTCAAAGCCGCGACGTGATTGGTCAAATTAACTGCACAGCGGGTCGACTCCAAGATGGATTCTCGTGAGTTTGTGAACACATGGATATTGCAAGAATCCATGCCACTGTGCAAAGATAACATAACATAACAGTATAACGTTACATGATGTTCAGCTAATAAATGGATACTTGTGTTCTAAAAATGTTACCTCCAACCAGATGGTTACCAGTTCTCTTATGTAGGTCACACTGTAGCATTACCAACGCACTTATAAAATCCAACAGGCAGACACGCTAAAATGGTGTATTTACTTCACCATCATTTACTGCAAGGCTTGAACGGACTTGACTTGAACCTGCAGCCAATGAGTTCATCTAGACTCTAGTTACCACATGCCATTTATCAAAACAGTGCTATTATTAGACCCCAATAGCACAAGGAAACAATACATTTTCGGCTATTTTAAAAGAAAAGAACGCTGAATACAATCTTCTGTTGGGAAAATCACGACAGCAAAACAGAAAAACGAATTATTGTACAAAAAATAACAAATGAAAATCCAACTGACTGCATTTTGTATAGTGTCTGATTTGTCATTTTGAAATAATTTGCTGATTTGGATCCTTTTTTTAATCTTTTGCATGACTCACGCTGAATAATTCGCCATGCTATTACTAACCCTAACCGAGAACAGCAGATTTAGCCGAGTTAGCAGTTTGTTTGAATGGGACGTGTGCCGACATGATTCACGTCGGTCTCTGCTCCTCGTATTCACTCTCTGATATCTGCTGCTTTATTATATGTACAATAAACACAGGCTGCAAGTGTCTTTATGATTATAGACTCTTTACTCACATCTTACCCCCACAGGCTCATCCTAAAACAACACTGCATTATACAAACCTGCCTCTGATCCTCTCAAAACATCTGCAAGATTTGGTCCATTAAAATGAAAGGTTTCACATGAGTGCGTTGCCCTTATGCTTTTGTGTCTTACTGTACGGGCCTATGTTTAGAAGTTTTATTCGGTTTAAGCAAGTTCATGCATTTTGCAATCAACATTTCAAGTTTTGCAGTGTTCAAATGTGAAATACTGAACTAATCGATGGATACAGATTATACAAATTATTATTATGATGAGCTCATTGTAAAGCACCAGTCATAGTGAAAGCTCTGGGCAATCAGGGGCACATGTGTGAACCCAGTGACCACAGGCAGAGTGTGGGGTTTGTGTTGTACAGTCAGACGTGTGTTAAGACATGAAATACATGACAGTCAGTGGTAAAAGTGGTTTTCATGCAGCAGATAATGGGTTCTTCATGCAGCAGCGCACATGTAGAGGCTAGCACACATCCTTCACAGCAAGAAAGTTCAGGGTTCGATCTCCAAGTCTCTGGTTTCTCCTCAAGTCTCTCATAGGTCAAATCCTCCAGTTATAGTCCTAGCTCAAGATCTGGAGATAGGTCCCCGAACGCTGTGCTTTGGCCTGACAGGTTGGCCCAGTGCTACTAAAGGATGGGTCAAATGTAGGGTGACCAGATTTTCCAAATCAAAAACTAGGACACCCCCGGTTTGGGGTGGTTGATAATAATAAAATTGAGAAACAAGTGCATAATTAAGGAAAACTGTTATTCATTCGGCCCATTCACAAAGTATATAGTCACATTTTCTTTGTATGTTGGTCATTTTTAAGCAGCTTTTCTATATTTTACCAAAACAAATCTCTTTACTGTTGGCAGGTATCAAATTAGTCAAAAATAGGGACACCAGGGACATTTCTTGGATAAAAGTGAGACAAATCAATGGTTTTGGACAAATCCACTGGGACAGGGGACACAGGGCTCAAAACTGGGACTGTCCCCAGTAAATAGGGACATCTGGTCACCCTAGTCAAATGCAGAGGTCACATTTCCTGATGGAGACAGTGTCCCATCAGTTCTTGTGAAATTCCTCAGAACGAATTCATAAATAGAATCACTATTTTAGCACTTTTCATTGCAGAGTAGTGTGAGAGACAGATGTTTCAGACAGTAGCCATCAGCTGTAACAGAGACTCAGTTTGACTTACTCCAGTCTGAGGCAGGGGTCAGGTTGTGGTTTAGGAGTTAGGACTAAGGAGTTAGGACCTAGGAGATTGAAGTTAGGATTTAGTAATTAGTAGCTAGGTGATAGGACTTAGGAGTGACTTTGGAGTTATAAGGATGTGTAGGGCCAAAAAACCCAGATTAACACATATTAACACAAGATAACTCATGCTAACCCAGGCTGCGGTTTCCCAAGGCCATCATTCTAATCCCACTCATTTAGCTCTTTATTTAACCACAGCCTTTCATTGTGTTCTCAGTCACACCCTAGCGCACAAGTTAAGCACAAGATCGGGATTTTCTTGTAACGGTTTAAAGTACAACCAATTATTTACGTAAAGATTTTTGTGTGGTTTTGACCAAAAGGAAAATGACGCAAGTGTGCACTCGCTGTGATAACTTGGTTGTTTGTTGTTATTCATGGCTTTCTGACAAACGAGTCCTTCCTGATTTGAAGGACTTTGTGCAGACCCTTAAAGGACCTTTCCCCATTCAAAACATATAGTATTTTGATTTGGACTGCTTCGTTGCTATGACCACGGAGGACGGTTGTCATAGCTTGAAATAAATAGGCCTATACTGAGTGATCAAAAGTGATTTTTGTATTCTGTCTTCATGTCCTGGTTTGCAGAGGGGTGGAGTTGCAAGTTGTGACCTGAGACTTGGACAAACGAACTAAGACCTAATGTAACAGTTGATATTTTCGACCTCATTCAGATGTTATTGCCTATGTCAGTAGAAAAGTGTGCATTACCAGAACCTGGATTTTAAAAACTTTTACGTGCAAAACATGTGTGAATGAAACAAAACACAACTCCAGGTCTGTTTGTGATGAGGAAACAATATTATAACGTAGAAAATAGCATCATGTGGTCTGTTTAAGTCATGGTATAGTAATTATGGTCACAGGTCCACTTGGGACCTGATTTGAACTTGAGGTAAAAGACATGCAGAAAGGGTATTTTGAAACAGTCAAAGGAGGCACTGTAGTTTTTGAAGATGCCAGCGTTTTGTTTGAACTGGATGATGAGGAATGCTCCACATGATCATACAGTGTCTTCTACAAACATGTTCTGAAACGCACGGGATTTGTGTATTAGTTTAGCCTTTCTCAAACGTTGTGCGTAAAATTGCCTTGCAAAATATGAAAAATTTAACGGCTATCCTAATTCCTTCCTATTGATGTTTGACATTACGTTGGGGGTGTTCTACATGTATCTCTATGGCAGAATGTTTCAAGTTACCTTGGTGACACAATGCACACATTGCCAAAAAAGGTTCCAGGAGCCTGTGAACAATATGAATGTTTACGGTTCCATTTAGGTGTTTGATTTTCAACAATAAGATTATTAAAAAAAACTTAAGCTAATGCTAATTTTATGTGTAATAGACTTTTTTAACAGCACAAATCATCTCACTTGTCATTCCAACTAAGTCAGTTTTTATGATCAGACTGTGTTAAAACAAAACTTTTAAGTCTAATGTGAGTAACAGAGCTTCAGACAGAGCAGAGCCTACAGTTAGCATCACACCCAGGGAACGTTAACAGTATTCACAAATTGCTTACCTTGCTTGAAGATTTTGTCATTTGAGTTTTGTCCCTCTGTCCCTCTTTCTGTGTTCTGTACCCTTTGGCACAGTTGTATTTTAACACCAGTCTGACTTGGCACAGATCTGGCCCATAAAGAAGCCCGAGCAGGATTACAGGCAGTTTTTTGGTATTTTGGTTTGGAAGCTTATGCTTGTGGGAAATACTAAATGTTAATAATTTCATGGTTTTGGTGTGACGGCAGTGCAGTGTGTGTGTGTGAGAGAGGCATTTATCACATTGTGTGTACTGAAATCAGGCCCCCATGACGTAAATCCTTTATTATTAGATCAATGACGTGGTTTAAAGGTCTTATATTACGTGAACTGACTCTTGTGAGCTTTAAGCCGTATTAGGATGTTGTTACCTCCTGGAATTGTTGTTTATTTCATTCACACATGTTTGAGTAATCCTTTATTATTAGTCTGTTTACATTTCCAAAGCTCAAAATGCTCCGTTCCACTTTATGATGTCATGTAGTGGTAGTTTTCAAGTTAACAGCTGCCTTTTATCTTTAGTTTAGTAGAGACTGGAAATCCCAGATCTGAGTCATCCACCTGATTCTAAGTGAAGGTGTATGGAGCCTAAAAACAGAAACACAGTGGAGCACTTCCTGTATTACCATATGACATCACAAGGTAGAACAGAGTGTTTTCTGTTTTAGAGAAGAACTCATCCTAAATATGCAGGGTTTGTGTGTTAAACATGTGTGAATGAAACAAAACACAACTCCAGGTATGTTTGTGATGAGGAAACAACATTAGTGTAATACGAAAATAGCGTAATACGAGCTCTTTAATGTTCAGATATGGATTACCAAGTAGTTGCTATGGTTACAGTTAGGCTCAATCTCCAGGAAAATGAATGAAAAAGCATGGAAACCCAACATGTGTGTGCATACTGGCTGCAAAAACGAGTATCTATGCATGTATTAAAATGCATGAAATTCAAAGTATTTATCTTGAGTACTTTTGACTCATTTTGAGTCATTGGGTTTGGGGGCTTAGCGATGGAGTTACCTTTGGAGGCAGAGAATCAAAACTTGACTGTAAAATATCACTGCATGAAAGTACAGTTGACAAGTAAAAATTAAAAGTTGGCAACAATATGCGTGTTTGAGCACCACATCTGATTATGTTTTGCAGTATTTCCTTTTGGTAGCCACATTGAAACAGCACAAAGGGTCACGCAGGGTGAGGTTTAAGTAAGGATACACGCGCGAGAACCAGATCTCTTGGAAGCTAAATCAAAGCTAACAAGTGAACAAAAACGAACTTTTGACCTACTTAAAGAGACTGTACCTGATTATTTTCCATATATCTGAGCAAAATATGTGTTGCCCCATTACAGATTTGTCGTATAAACAGCTCTTGAGGTCAAAATAAGTGTTGCGTTCTGTCTGCATCTAATTATAAAGTGTTTTACCGTTCGTTAATCAGGAAGCGCACTGTTAGCATGCTAGTTGTTGTTAGCGCCACCGTGGCAAAACGAAAAACTCCGCTCCGGTCTCTGAAAGTTGTGAAAAGTGCTTATAAACTCATCATGGTGAGTAATTAGGATGCTCAGAATACATAAGGGAAGTGAGGAAGAACTTTGGACCACAGCAAACTGTTTAAAATGAACTAGTTCTGTTTTGTTTTTTGTTTTTTTAGTTTTTTGACTGTAAAAATCAGGTACAATGCCTCTAAGAAAATGGCTATGATTTTTCTACCAAATACAGTAACCTTGGTAGAGTAAGAAAATGTGTTTATACATCAAAATAAATGCGTTTTGGGCAACCAAATTTAGAGATTTGAACAAAATGTAAACTAGTCAATACTGCTCTAAATAAAGGGCCCATATTTTGTATTTTCTGATCTAATGTTGTTATAATGTTGTTTCCTCATCACAAACATACCTGGAGTTGTGTTTTGAGTTCTTCTCTCAAATTGAAAACGCTCTGTTCCACCTTGTGATGTCATGAGGTAATACAGGAAGCCGTCCACTGTTTTTAAACTCCATACACCTGCACTAGAATCATTTGGTTAGTTTCAGATCTGGAATTGCCGATCTCTACTGAACTAAAGGTAGCTGTTAGCTTAAAAACTACCGCTTCATGACATCACAAGGTGGAACCAAGCATTTTGAGCTTTGGAGATCTGATTACTCAAACATATGAATGAAACAAAATACAACTCTGGGTATGTTTTTGAGGAGGTAACAACATTCTAACACGACTTAAAGCTCACAAGAGTCAGTTTTGCGTCATGTAGGACCTTTAACTTCAGACCAGATAGAGATTTCACAGTCCATCTCAGATCAGGGCTGAGCTTAGACCCACTCACACTCCCAATATCTGCAGGCAACAACACGTGCTACACTCTGAGCAGCAGCCGAAGAAACAAGGGCCCTTTGTCTGAGAGGAGCGCTCACAAACCAGGTCAAACATGCAGAAAGGGACCAGAGTATGAGAGGAGTCTGACAAAAATGTGCTTATATCAACACTATAGCAACCATTCATGCTTATGTGTGACCTATTGCGGATTGGAGCCAGAAATAACATACACAATTACTGTAAATCACTCAAAGAGAAGTAATAAAAATAGACAATAATTATTCAAGTTGCAGTAAAAATGTATTGTCAGATTCTGGCTCTCATAAGTTTTTGTTGACTGTGTTGAAATAATGCAAAGTATCATGGTCTATGTAGTTTCCCCTGCACTTTTGAGAGGAGAGCTCACAAACCAGGTCAAACTTAGAGCCAGAAATAGAACACACAATTACTTTAAGTCACTCAAGTAGAAGTAGTAAAAATACACAATAATTATTCAAGTAGCAGTAAAAATCTATTGGCAAAATTCTAGCTATATTGCATCTCGTATGTTTTTTTTTGTTGACTGTGTTTAAATAGCGCAAAGGATCATGGTCTATGTAGTTTCCTCTGCATTTTTATCACTGCATGCAACACAATTTTAACATAAGTAGGCAATTGTATACTGTTATAAAGTATGACACAAGTACTGACACAAGTATTGGAAGTAATGTAAATTAAACATATTTCCCTTGCATTTGTTCAATTACAGGTGTTTTACAGCTCAAAAATACCTTAAAAGAACATGAATTCGTACCATGCTTGCTACTCCATAGATCTGACCATTAACCTGTCTTCATTGTGATTGCCAAGTTTATTTTTGTGCTGTGGAATAATCAAGGCAAAACAGTAATATCTCCATGGAGACGAGCAGGTGGCGGACCCTCTACCAGAAAGTTACACAGTGCACCACTTTGAATCAGATCTCAATTTTGACTCTTAAGATTTTAACATATTTTTACACAAATTTACTCTGAACAAGCTTCATCAACAGTAGGGACACATTTTTGTTTTTTAAATATATACAAAGTTTTATTTAGATTATCCATATTGACAAATGGTTAACATATCGGCTCAGTAAACGTAATTACATTTTAAAAGTAGACATGAGCTTGAGTAGAGTAGATTTGGACCTGATCGATCAAACTTTCGATTATTATTACAATAAAGGGACAATGCCTTGGCAGCACGCTCTGCTTTTTGCTCGTTTTCAGTATTTCTTTTTGGTCAAACTCGCACAGCCTTCACATCCTGCCAAACATCTGGAGTGGGGCGAAAAAGCTGAAAACGCTCAATGAAAGAATCTCTAAAAACAGTGGCTTGGGTTTTGGGGGTTGTAGTTCTGAGCCAAAACAAACATGGCCGCCGGGTTATCTGTCCCGCGCACTAATGAAAACACTCTTTAACACAGCAGCAAGTTTGTGGGACTACTGTACACATGCAGGAAATCTGGATTGCGGTTCTTATAGTTTGGGGATGGTTTGACTATTGCGTTTGCTACTTTTGTTGTTTTTTTTCCCTTAATTTTAGCAACATTTGTGTGATTTTTATATATGAATTTAAATTTTTGATGAATATGGTTTCTGATGAAAAATGCTGCAAAAAGTTTAGTATTTTTATGAAAATAAAAAAATATATATGTTGTAAACTTTCAAATAAGATATGAGATAATATATATGAGATTTTTGTACTTTTGGGATGGAGGGGGTTATTTTTGTCCCCTTTTTTGTCCCACTTCTTATACTTGTACTTCTGAGACCTCAGCTAATACTTTAAAAGACGTTACTTCTCAATCATTATCAGGATACTCAAAAAAAAATATATAGTAATATTTTTCATCAATATTGCCCTACCCCAGCCCTATTCTTACCAGTTAAATTCAAAACTAGTCAAACCATGATTCTGAATTCTGAATTTAAGAAACATGTATATATTTTCTCAGTTTGTCCTACGTCTTCTTAAGTGTAGCCACAACTCTTGTGCACCATATGTTTTGGGGTAAGGAAATATTTGGGGCCTCTGTAGGATATTAAATACTAGCATAATATGTAAGAGGTGGCTCCCAGTGGTGTGAAGTTTCAGGGCGTGTGTTTGGGTTGGCCCAGAGGAGGTCCGTGTGAGAAGATACAGACAAGACTGTGGCCATAAAATTAAATAAATCAACGCCATGCTTGAATGTAAAGGTGCACTGTGTAACTTTTTGGGGGGAGGGTCCGTCACCTGCTTGTATCCATGGAGAAGTTATTGCTTTTCCTGAAATGTTCCACGGTATTGCGTTAAACATCGATAACACATTTATTTAATTATAGAGGATTTTATTATCTTGAAAAACATGCCTTTTTAGCTGGGAGCAGGTTCACTTATCCACAGATCTGACCTGTAACTTGGCCTAGAGGCATTACCTGCTTGACTCCATAGAGATAGATGTTTAATGTCATGCTATCGGACATTTCAGCAATAGCGTATCCGTGGAGACGAGCAGATGACCTTCCATCAAAAAGTTGCACAGTGTACCTTAATAACAACTGGTATTGCAAGACTGTCTCAATTTTAAGGGATTTTGGTGTGTGTCGCTTTAATTTCTGTTTCTGAAAAGAAAATTCTCATCTTGATCCATGAAAAATACACTGAAAGTGCATTTTTATACCTTTTTATACAGATCTGACCTGTAACTTGGTCTGGTTTGGTAGATCCCATACTGTGAAACATTCCAGACTAAGCCATAACATCTCCATGGAGAAAAGCATTTGACTCTCACCAGAAAAGTTACACAATGCACCTTTATGTAAAAGTATTAAAATCCCTGTTTAAAAGGTACCTATAGTAAAAAGTCAACCTATATTGCGTAGATTTTGAGTTCTAATAAAGCTTAAAAAATAATGATTTTTGCTGAATTTTAAGTAAAGTACTTTACTACTTCTACTTCATTACGATCCACCATTGCCTTCTTGGTATACTCAGTTGTACTGTATTGTATACTTGTGTGCAGTAGTAAACTTTCTATAACCAAATCAATACTTTGCAAATGAAAAGAAGATGCCACAATAAGATCAAATAAAGTAGTATCTTGGGTAAATAGTATATATAGTACGGTAGTTTAGTGGTTGTTATTGGTTATCCATTAAAAACCACAATCTAAAAGTGTAAATATGTGTTTGTTTTTTTCATAATATCATAGTAAATAA
This sequence comes from Taenioides sp. WSHXM2023, assembly GCA_029959045.1. Classification (NCBI taxonomy): domain Eukaryota; kingdom Metazoa; phylum Chordata; class Actinopteri; order Gobiiformes; family Gobiidae; genus Taenioides; species Taenioides sp. WSHXM2023. The sequence goes on from CM057087.1 coordinate 8,357,440, forward strand.
AGTAATTTTCTACAAAGTGATATTGGAAGGAGTAGTATAATATAGTATTTTAAAAGGACACTAGTTTTGGCTCATTCAGACAAACAGAGTTGGGCCGTTCTCTCTCCTCTGGACAGTTGTGTAAGAGTCTAGACAGAGGAGTAAAGCAGAGGTCAGACTCCTCCCTCAGTCTGACCTGGAGCTCCACACATCTGCTCTGGTCTGGTCCTGGTCTGGGTCTCACTGTATTCTACACGCTGTTTCATCCATGATCAGTCTGGCACCTTGTCACTTAAAAGCACACTCTGATTTCCTTGGTAACAAATACAGTGTTCTTAAAGGTCCTATATTACGCAAAATTGACTCTTGTGAGCTTTAAGTTGTGTTATAATGTTGTTACCTCCTCAAAAACATACCCGGAGTTGTGTTTTGTTTCATTCACCCCACCATTATCAGTCTGTCTACATCTCCAAAGTTCTAAATGCTCTCTTCCACCTTGTGATGTCAAGAAGCAGTAGTTTTCAAATTAACAGCTACATTTTAACTTTAGTTCAGTAGAGATTGGCAAATCCAGGGCTAAAATCATCCAAATTGATTCTAGTGAAGGTATTTGGAGTTTAGAAAAGACAGTGGAGCACTTTTTGTATTACCACAAGGTGTGTTTTCAGTTTGAGAAAAGAACTCAGCCTAAATCTGCAGGGTTTGTGTGTTAAACATGTGTGAATGAAACAAAACACAACTCCAGGTCTGTTTGTGATGAGGAAACAACATTAGAACTAGATCAGGAAAAAGCATTGTATGGGCCCTTTAAATTTCAAACTGAACCATATGCCTCATCACAACTTAAGTAACTTAATGCAGTTTATGCATTTAGTCACAAATCCATATTTAGCAAGTTTCCTTTACACCAGATGCTCTTCCAATTCACATTTCGCTCTTCACATTTAATTTGAGTGGGCAATATAGGGGAAGTGTATTGCCCATGTACACAATGACAGTACACTCAATATACTATACAAGTTTTGAACTGTATGATGATGGATAGAAGAAGACTTAACTTCTGCACCACCTCTGCCTCCAATAGCACTAAAAATATGAGAAAAATAGAGGTAAAAATTCATTATTAATGTTTTGATTTTCTCATTTTCGCTCCTCAGGTCAGCCTATGGCCCGCTCCACCCCAGTCCACCACACCCAGCCCTGTCGGACCCAACCGGGCAGCGGGCACCTCCGGAATGTCACCAAAGCACACTGCCCACACCACACGCACTCCTCTTCCCATCACAACCACCAAACCCACACCCCCCTCACACACTCCATCCAGGCCAACGGGGTGCGCAACGGAGGCCCTCACCCCAAACTGGGCTCTCTTCCGCGGGGAGGTTCATCCACATCGTCCTCCTCATCGGCTGGTCCCAGGCATTCCTCCAGGAAGCTCCAGTCCAACCCCTCCATCACATCCCAGAGCAGCAAGAGGAGCAAGAGCAGCTCCAAGAGTAACAGCTCACAGATCCCCACAGAGGCCCAGGACGGTGAGGCCAAGGCGGGGCAAGGGAGAGGGAAAAGGGGTATGGGTTGGGATTATAGTGGAAGCGCAATTAACAAAGGCTTCAATTATAGAGATAATATGTCCTCTAAAGAAAATAATATCCTGTGTTTTTATATAAAAATCTTGCACTTGTTTGTAGTTTAGACATCTACAGTACAAACTGAAATGCATGTGATTCTTTTTCTTGTATCTTTTCTTATATTTCAGTCTTCTCTCAAATTTTAATGTGCCTGCAGTTGTTTACATTATTATTAAGTCTGAAAAGAATCCTACTAATAAAATAGGCAAGACACGTTTATTTGTACAGCACAATTCGTACACCTAAGTAACCCTAAGTAATTCAAAGTGCTTTCCAGAATAAGAAATACATTAAAATCACAATACAAACAAATCAAAACATAAATAATCATCATAGAGCTCAGATTAAGTCTAACTTGAATAGCAGAGCTTCTAACAGTGTAGTGCTTTCAGTTAGCTTCACACCCCCAGGGAATGTTGATGACGGAATGCTGATCGGCTGCAGTATCATAATTACAAGTATTACATATCAGTATTAAGTATCAATCTTCCAAAGTCCATTAAACCTCCGCTCGTCTCTCCTCAGACTGCTGCGTGCACTGCATCCTGGCGTGTCTCTTCTGTGAGTTCTTGACGCTGTGTAACATCGTGTTGGACTGTGCCACCTGTGGGTCGTGTGCGGGGGACGACTCGTGCTTCTGCTGCTGCTGCGCCTCAGAGGAGTGTGGGGACTGTGACCTGCCCTGTGACATGGACTGTGGGATCATTGACGCCTGCTGTGAGTCCGCCGACTGTCTGGAGATCTGCATGGAGTGCTGTAGCCTCTGCTTCTCCTCCTGAGGACCACTGGGATCGGAGCTACAAGGGGTCTTCCCAACCAAGCTCCCGGGATTAACGTGAATCAAAGTATGACGAAGATGCATAAATCTTCTTGTTCAAGCCCAGTTAATGCCAAGTTTACAGAAGCAATGCTTTTGAGAGCTCTCCATGTGAGACCAAGCAAGCTTCATGGTAAAACGTTGTCTTCTAGTTCAGTTTTCCATCATCAAAAGGCATATTTGAGAGCTACTGAAATCTAGCTTCTCCACCTCCACCAAACACACTTATTTTTGACTGCGTGATCAAATTAAGTTGGAGCAGTGTAGATGAAAGTATGACGAAGATGCATAAGTCTTATCGGTCAAGACTTATCATAGAGGTCAGGTCATAAGTGACGAATTTGGAGCTATTCAAATCTAGCTTCTCCACCTGAGACTTTACACACATTGATTTTCTAGGTAACTCAAATCAATCAACTTTGTCTTATCGGTCAAGCCTAGTTAATGTCAAGTTTACAGAAGCAACAATTTTGAGAGCTCTCCATGTGAGACCAAGCAAACGTCACGGAAAAAGTTGGAAGTTTTATTCTGTATTGACTGAGGGATCGGGAGTAACTTGAAGTATTGAATCAAAAGACGACAAAAATGCATGTCTTCTAGTTCAGTTTTCCATCAGGTCATATGTGATGAATTTGAGAGCTATTTGAATCCAGCTTCTCCACCTGGGACTAAACACACATCATTGATAAAGTTTCTAGGTAACTCAAATGAATCAATAAATAAACTTTGGCTGTGTGATCAAGATTAAGATGGACCAGTGTAGAACCAAAGTATGACGAAGATGCATAAGTCTTATCGGTCAAGCCAAGTTTACAGAAGCAATAGTTTTGAGGGCTCTCCATGTGACACCAAACAACCTTCATGGAAAAAGTTGGATTGGAATTCACTTGGAACAGTACGGCATCAAATCATGACAAAGTTCAAGAAGTCGTCTTAAAAGGGGCTGTGATAACCCCTTGTGTCCAACTCACCTAGAAAGCATTTGTCAGCTATAAGGAACTTCAACTGTTCAACTTCAACCAAACCTTCCAAAGCCAACATGCCTACAGTATATGCACAATCACAGAAACAACAAAATACCCAAGGTTGTGGAAATCTAAGTTTGACATATAGCTAGCGAAATTTGTGGTTCAACTGTCTGCCTTTTCAGATATTTTGGTTGGGCTAAAACTTGGACAATTTACACAAAGTTATCACTAGACAAGATGTTTTTTGTGCAGAGTATTCTTTACAAAAATAATACTGCTCTGTAGAGTCTACGGACATTTTCAAACAGTCTGGTTGCGACTTGCACTCTTTGCTTCAAATTTACAAGTATTTCTGGTCTTTTTGAAATTCCCTTAACAATAAAAGGACTTGTATTAGCGACTGCGTGAGGTCGACATTACTGCAATGCTTTCAATGCAATTTAGGAACAGAAGTCTTGCCTACCTTTTTCTTTTTGTTGTTTTGGTCTTCATAACACAGCCTATTGCACTCCCAAGCCTTCATCGAACAAGCAGCAAGAAGCTTTTACTCCCTGGAACAAATGACTAACCTAAAATGTACTTGAATCGGTTAGAATTCTACATTTCAGAAAATTCATACTTGACAATTAACTTTCGAGTTCTGCAGAGAAGATATTTTTACAAAAGATGTGCCCACTTTATTCATCCCCAAAGTAGCCAAGAATGATAATCTTAACAGTAATGACAATTGAAAACAAAATTGGGAATGGGATCAAGATCTCGAGCCACAAGATCTTGCAAGACAAAACTGTGTACACAAGAGAAGATTTATCTCATGAGACTTTTCATAATTAAATTCCAAAAGTTAAATGCTAATGACAACAAAAGTATTAAATAGAATAAATTGTGAACAGGATTGGACAATGTATTTCTTGCAAATCTTTCAAAATCTCGCCTTGTCTCATTCTCATGGACCCAGTCTCGTGTCTCGTCTTGTGGAAATTGTGTCTCGTCCCACCCCTGTTATCGACAATTTCATTCCTTGAACAACTTGGCTTTTCAATTCAAAATTTCCGAAAATCCATTCTTGACATTGGGATTTGTTTAAACTTTCAAAGAAATCTTAACATTTTTGACAACTGAAAACAACATTTGAAATACAATCTCCGTTTTTTGGTTTGGAAACGTGGCTTCCCCTGTCAATGTTATTTGCAAGGCCTGTTTTTAAAAGTGACTACATGGGAGAAAAACTGAAATATTTCAAATCAAATAATCATAAAACCTTCTATTACAGGGAATCTTCTTGTGCCTTTCTGACTGACTGGAACTATTTGGAGCCTTCAAATTGACCTCTAAAGGCAAATGAGAAAATGGGCTTCTTTTAACTGGATTTAGATAAGAGCAAAGACCTATAATGGAAAAATGGCTTCTTAGATCTTGGTTTAGTCTCCACAAGGTTATTTCCATTCACTGCAGTGGCTTTTGGGACAATGGTGGGTGAATTGGCCACTGTCTGCTTATGTCCTTGTTTGCAACCTACAAGAAATAGGAACTTTCTGGTGGCTTGTTGCAATAGAAGAGACTGAAAAAGACTTATTCAAAGACAATGTTGCAATGGATTCCTGATACTGGATCGTAGACTTAGCGAAAATGGGAACTAAAGACTGTTTCAAATTTAGATTGTGTTTTTTTGTGGACTTTCTGGGCCTTCTTCTCATTTTGATTTGCTATACACTGCAAAAAAGATTATCAGGTGAAATTACTACTATTACTATTTGAGTAAATTTGATGAACATGGATTTATTAAGTTTGCAGTACTTAATTGTCTCAAGGTATTTAGGTCTGTCACAATAACAGATTTTGAAGTGCGAAATATTGCTTAAAGAACCTATATTGCGATATTGTCGTGGAGATGTAAACAGTGAATGAAACAGAACACAACTCCAGGTATGGTTTTGATGAGGAAACAACATTCTGACATGCCTTAAAGCTCACAGGGACCTTTAAGTAAATATAAACTATAAACTATATTAATGAAACCAAACCAGAAAGCAGAAATATCCCAGAAACCCTATTCTAAATATAAAAAAAAATGAGCTGTAATAAATACATAACAGAATGTGTCATAGAAGTTCCTAATTCAGACGTCTACAGCTCAAATCTCATCGTACTACAAAAAAAATAAAAAAAAAAACATTCCCAGTGCTACAAATAAAAAGTGACCCCCAAAAAAAGTATTGTTCCCTGTATCATGAATTGAACAATAAGTCATTATAGTAATTATCGTGGCAGGCCTAAAGGTTTTTCATTCTTATTTCAGCACTTGTTCTTATTTTAAATTAAATTGTACGAGTAAGAAATTGCACTTAAGAAGTTAACTTGATTTATATATATATTAAAAAAGACGAAATTATTTAAAATATCAGTTGAAACTTGTAAAAAATATTGAAATTATCAGATTGACTTAGAATATTACATAAATTTCAACTCATATGGATAGTCTTTTTTGCAGTGAAGGCGTTGCCGTCTAGATTTCTTGTACCAAAAAACCTGTATTAATCCTTGTTTTGTAGATTTTAGTTAAAGATATTTTGCATTCCTTCCGACCAATGTGAAAAACTCCTATATCTTATGCCTTATCAGGTCGCCGTCTCCTGGAAAGCTAATTTAATTCAGCGGAAAATCTCACAATGTTATGCACACTTCGTTCTATATGCGTCTTGTATAAATGGTACGTTTTTGATAACAGAAATTTCATATGCCCGAACGCATAGCATAGCCGCATTTCAATACCTCCCATGTATTGCCTACCAGATCTGTTGCGCATTTAAAATAACTTGATACCAATCTGGCTGGGACCAATAATAAGAAACAGTATTATTTGTGCAATCATATTTTTCATGGAAATACCAAAGAGTTTGACTAGAGCTACGTTTTCTATAGCCTGTAATTACTTGTTCGTGCGGCAGTGGTTTTACATAAAGCCCTTTTATGGGAAATCTAACACTGTTTAATATAAATATACAATAATGCAAGGTTCTTTCAATAGGAGAAAGTGGTATGGACTATCAAATCCAATAAGCGTGAAGGGTCTGTAACTCAAACTCCAAGTAAGTAAAGTAAATTATAGCAATACATTTTACTTTTAGTGCCAAAGAAAAGTTGTTTACATCTGTTTTTTTTTGTTTTGTTTTAATAGTGGTAGAGTTTTAATTCATCTTATTGGTCACTAAAAAGGAATCATGCAAAGTTGCCATTTTATTATTAGTCTGTCTACATGTCCAAAGCTCAAAATGCCCTGTTCCACCTTGTGATGTCATGTAGTGGTAGTTTTCAAGTTAACAGTTTTACCTTTTGTTCAGTAGAGATGGGAAATTCCATGGCTGAAACTATCCAGATGATTCTTGTGAAGGTGTATGGACTTTAAAAACATAGTGGAGCACTTTCTGTATTGCCATATGACATCACAAGGTGGAACAGAGTTTTTTCAGTTTGAAAGAAGAATTTATCTTAAATATGCAGGGTTTTTGTGTGAATGAAACGTAACACAACTCCAGGTATGTCTGATGTGTAAACCATTATAACATAAATCAGAAAATAGTGTAATATGGGCCCTTTAACCAGTGTCTCTGTGTCTCATCCATCTTTATAGTTAATTACATTTTTATACTGATTTTAATGAGAAAACAGTTAAGTTCTGTCCACTCACAGACAGTAGCCTTTTGGTCCAAGTACTCTAGTTTTGATTACTAATGCAGTTAATATTTTGAAAAAAGTCTGCAGTTTTCCTGATTTATTGAACAAAATGCACAGTTAATGTTTACAATAAGTGAAAAGGTCCTACTGGAATTCAAACATAGAATTTTTGTTTTGTTTTTATTAGATATTTTTACTTACCTGTCATTAACAATGTCATTTTGAAACTTGGAGACCCAGTGTAACTTCAGAATTAACCCAGTAGTGTTGATTGTTTGAGTAACTGGGAGAGTATTTGACTGTTCTTTATCTTCTATAATAACTGGACTTAAACCAAACTTTATGGACATTTTGCTTTGTTTTGCCAGCTCAGGTTCTCTTCCTGTCAGAAAAACAGGACCCACTCCAAATATATACCTTTGTGTGCCCATAGGAAAATCCTGTTTTTTGTTCTAGTGATATTGTCCACGACGTTTCTCTATGCAAGACCAAAATGTATGTAAAACTACCATTGTTTCTGTGTACCAATAGGATCAAGTTTACTGACTCTGTAATACACTGCAAAAAAGCTATATCTAGGTAAGTTGAAATGACTCAAATTAATAACATTTACTTTATTTGAGTAGATTCAACAACAATTTTTACATTTAACAATCAACACTACATTGTCTTGTTACTTTAAGTGCAAAGAGTTGTTGTTGACTTTCTTATCTTAAAGGTACATTGTGTAACTTTTAGGTTAGGGGTCCGTCAACTTCTTGCTTCTATGAAAATGCATTGCTCTGCTTAGAATATTCCACAATGTGGCATTAAACAGAGCTACTTTACGCTTATTCAATTACAGGTGGTTTTATAACTCAAAAATACCTATAAAAACAGGCATTCTAGCTCAGCGGGGTCGCCTCTCCGCAGATTTGACCTATAACCTGGCAGAAAGGTTTAATCCCATACTGTGAAACATTCCAGACAAAGCAATAACATCTCCACGGAGAAAAGCATTTGACAGACCCTCTACCAGAAAAGTTACACAATGCACCTTTAAGTGTGAAGTGTTTAAGTGTTAAGCAAGATATATTTTCATATTTTAACTACAAAAAGTCTTGTTCTATTGGTAGATCCATTGGCAGATCAATTTTACTTGTGAAATTTACTCAAGTCATGATAAAACATTCTTAATTCAAGTATTAGGTTTTGGTTTTTGCAGTGTCCTAAGCATCTGAAGTTGGACCAAAGATCTCTCTATGCATTCCTCCGTGTTGTGTTGCAGATGTACAGTATGCTAATCTGATTTCATTTGTTTTACACTGCAAACCCCTGTTAAAATGACTTCAGTGCGCCGATCTGAGTTATTGAGTAGTTTTGACTTGGATTTATTGTCTTCATATGATAAGATTATTTGCTTGGAACAACATGGGATTATTTCATAGGAAAAATATGCAATCCATTTATTTAAAGCCAGTGGTGGAACATAAAAGTAAGTAAAAGTAGCAAAATACTGTTCTGCTGAAAAGGCTGAGGGGTTTATTTTGAACACAAATTTGTAGTTTGAGCAAACAAAAATGTGTTGTGTGTCTGGGAACAAAAGCACAAATACAGTAGCATACATTTGAAACTTTATCAGATCTCAAAATCTGTCAAAATACATGAATTTTTTACTCTTTAAGTACATTTTTAAACAGGTACTTTAACACTTTTACTAAAGTAGATTTTTCATTTGATACTTTTACTTTTACTGGAGTATTATTTTGCTCCAGTATCTGTATTTTTACTTAAGTAACAAGATTGAATACTTCTTCCAACACTGTTTAAAGCCATTTTTATTTTTTATTTTTTTAAGAATTGACTGGCAAGCAAACGCCAAGTAACTGTAATAAAGGCTATTACAGCCTAGCTAAATAAATAAGTCAAAATTACTCAAAACAAGTAATTTTGAACAAAACAAGGTAAAAAAAAAAAAAAATCAGATTTCAAATATTTTAAATCCATTCAAGTATTTCTTCTTTTTTCTCTTTTTTGGAGTGTGTATAACCTTATTTAAAGTTGGACGTGTTTTAGGGCTGGCCACCTGTCTGTAGTTAGTATTAGCTGAGTTGTTTTTGTTAGCCTGTAGTCCACTATATGTCGCTGTGTTTACATTAGTCTATGTTAAGTCCATTTGAATCGCTGAATCCTGGAAGTGGCATTCAGACCCTGTAAAACTGAATAAACAATGTGAAATACAGGCTCCGACTGGGTTTATGTGAGTCTTATTAAATGTGGCATGAAACAACTTTGTACAAATATAAAGTCATAAAAACGTCTGGATGAATACATCAGATTGCATAATACGAAGCAGTGGTTCCCAAATGGAGGGTGGGGACTCAAAGTGGGTCAGAGGTGAATGTTGTATGGCCTTTTGTTAATTTAAGGTAAATGGACTGTTTTATTAAAAGAAAACGTATAATATTCTTAGTATATTAAGGGTTTATGAATCGGAAATGGCTAGAGATGTGACGTTTGCGAAGGAGTCGGCTTTATTGAACCGTTCCTTAACGTGAACTGTCGGAACCGGATCATTTTGTAAAAGAACCAGATCTTTTTGTTTGTAATTTGTGTGCGTTTTTACCAGAGACTGTATATATGAATGGACATATCCAACCTGCTACACCGCATTCCACGTTGTTTCCAAATGACTTAAAAAAAAAAAAAGGTCATCCCTTTCTTTGGGATGGTCTTAAAATATTCGTATTAACCCGCTCTATGTGATCCTGGTATAATAAATTCCTAATATCAAGCTTTGCTCTAAAGTCACCCCGATAACCGCTAGCCTTGTGAGCTTCATTTGACTGGAGCCGAATGCTATGGCTGACGTCACACGCCTTTAGTCCACTTCTTTATACAGTCTATGATTTTTACACTGATTAACCCACTGAACCAACACAAGAATCAACACAGAAGCAAAGCAGGCAACACAAGTGAGAGTTTTATGCATTAAAAAAATTACATCATATTCGGCATCAGAATTATGCGCAATTTCAAAAGGTAAACACACTCGCACTCTCAGTTTGAACCATTTTAAACACATCTGAGCCATTTCTCTCTTTTAGTTACAGATAAACCCACATCGTTCTCACGTCGGCTTTTGTCATATAAATAAATGTACGAAGAGCCAGTCTCTTTGACATGAACAGACCCAAAAGATTCGGATCCCATAAAAGAACCGAAAGTCCCATCACTAGTAATGGCTCTGACGACCTCAACCAAAGTATTAGTTGTTGTATCTCGCAATGGTACAGTTACAGTGCACAAATATGAAGCTTTTTTATTTTCAAAACCGATATCGGTACTTTTGGTTTCAATGCTAACCAATACAAGAAGAGACTGATGGAAGAAAACTTATAATAATATATGATTAAACTGATCCAAATATGTTTAACCCTATTATAATTTAGTTTCAAATGTGTTTTGTACATCCATGCATGTTCCTGGACCTACTGCGCGTGCATATTTTGGGCATTTCCATCCTCAGAGCTGAAAATGTACTGTTCCACGCTGGGACATCGTTGAGTGGAAATCCGGTAAGTGGTTCTCCATGTTTTTCAAGACAACTTTTCAGTGTCAAAATTGTCAGTTATTATTTTTAGTCTTATTTAGATTGTATTATTTATTTAACTTGAATTTGTTGGCTGTGACTATGACTGGCTACAGTTGGGTCACAATAGAAAAATCAGAGATACAATTGGATCTGAAGGCTTGCAAAGAAAATATTTAAAGTAGAAATTTAATCTCGCTGCAATTTACTAAACATTGTGGATTTGTTATTTCGTGGAGTCTCCTGCAGAATAACAGAGAGAGTGGTAGAAACGAGGGCACCGAAGAAAACAACAACTGCTCCAAGGTTTAATGTGAGTGTTTTTAAAGATGTGCCAAAGTCTTAAGAGGAATGTGAGTTCATGCCAGTGCAGTAGAAGAGAGAGGGAGGGGTGGGGGAGAGGAAAGAGGGAGAGAGGGATGGAGGGGTGGAGGGGGGGCAAAGGCGAGTTGGAAGGATGGAGAGAATCTGCAAAGGTGAAACTGAACTAAGTACAAAATAAATACGGTTTACTAAATATACTAAATTATTCTGTAATGAGTATATTTTTTGTGTCATTTTTGAGTAAATTTCTAAACTTGTACTTTGATACTTTCAGTACAGTCAATCGCAATCGCTTTGGCTGGAGCTCAAGGAATAAATCGGGTTTAAATTGTTTGCAAATTGTGTAAAAGATGAATCTAAAATGCTGCTAGAACTGCATAAAAAGTAACATGCGTAGTGTTTTCCATACATACTTTACTGATGCTTTTTCTCAAATTTGGCAGCGGTAGCCTATTTGCAACTAATAAATGATTTGCCATGTAACTGTACTTTTACTTGAGTACAGATTTTCTCATGCCGAAAAAATCCTGCCCCACCCTTACTCTCTGAACGAGATTCAAACCAAATTCTCTGTATCTGTGGGTGCAAAAAAAGTGCAGTTATAAGTTTTTGTTATATACCTTTAGGTGCATTCACTCTTACGTAAACACCAGAGCAAAATGGGGACTAAGCCAGGACTAGAACAGAACCAAACCAAGTCTACACCAGGACTATTCATGGGCTCAACCCAGAACCAAACCAGGTAAAAGTACTTGTCCCCTATTGTCCAAACACTTTCTGTCCCTCTCCAGATCCAACCAATCACTGATTTATAGAATTCCACATATCGTCACCTTCCCCATCCAGTGTGAATATTTCTATTTCATACATTGCTAATCTCATGTCCTCTCCGGGCCACCGTAGGGACTCCTTAGACATCTGCCACTATTTTTACAGAAGTCACGCTCTAGCCCTTTAGCCTTCCCTCTATCTTTCTCTCCTCCTCTCTCTCCCTCCCTCTCCTTTGCCATCTCTCCATCTCTCTCTTCCCCCCTCTCTCTTTTTCACTCCCCATCTCACTCTCCTGTCCTTCTCTCTCCCTCTCTTTCTTGCTCTCTTTTTCCCTTGCTTTCCCATCTTTTTCTTCCTCTCTTCTTCCCTCTCTCCCCCTCGCTTTCTCTTTCCTTCTCTCCCGCTCCTGTCCTTCTCTCTGTCTCTCTCACCCTCTCACTTCCTCTCCTCTCTCCCCCTCTCCTCCTCCTCTCTCTCCCTTCCTCCCTCTCTTTCTCTCCCTCTCCTTCATCTACGCCCTCACCCACCTCTCTCTCAGTTTCTCTCTTCCTCCCTCTCTCCCTCTTTCCCCTCTCCGACCGCAAATTTGACGAATCAAAAATCACTCCTCTCCCATAAATTTCCCATGCACAAAGCTCACCGACACTGGGGACAAGTGGCTATTGAATATTAACCATGAAATTACAAAGGCTGCATTCTAATGGAGGTGATGAGGTCAGCTGTCGCCATGGAAATCATAAATTAATACCCCTGACATGAGACTTACCCTTGGTCCAATGCAAACTGTTCCTTTGCCTTCACTAAAGTCAGGCTAGGAAATACTATTTATTATTAATACTAGGTCAAATGAATGGCACAACACAGTGGACCGCTACAATATGGCTTTTGTGATGTGTGTATTGTACTAAATGACAACTGTGTAACCTTCATATGTACCTACACTTCGTCTGGTATAATTGTCCCATGCTGCCTTGCGTGCTTTCACATACAAGCAATACATTTGAATAGAGAAAAAGGCCATAGAGTTTGTGACTTTGGGATGACAAACAATGAAATATCAAAAGTCCAGCGTCAACTTTGGTGTTGGTTTGGAATGGAAAATAAAATTGGAGAATGAAGTAAGTACAGAGCAGTGGGCGTACGTCAGTAGTGGTGAAAACGGGAATTGCTTGCAAATATGGCGTCTTGAAATTAAGTGATTAAAGTTGACTCAAACCTGCACTAGTAAAGGTTCACTCTGTTTTCGGTTATAATCTTAAAATGAACCATTCTTTTAGTCAGACATGAGAGTTTGTAGGTAGTTGCTCTCCACGTGTGTGATAAGGTGTATGCTCCCTCATCACGGTTGATGCTTTCTGGACGTCACTTACAGATCAACTCCTGCATGAATCATTCCAAATACAACTTCAAGAGGGTAAATGAGAAGGCAAAGCAACTATAATATGGTTCAAACTTCTGAAAGGTATAATTGTCCCATGCTTTCTACTCCAGCTGCCGTGCGTGCTTTGACATACACGCAAAACATTTGAATAGAGGAAAAGGCCAAGCCCAACGTCAAAAAAAACTCAAACTTAAAATCTCAAAAATAAAATTGTAGAATGAAGTAGAGAGCAGTGGGCGTATGACTGTGGTGGTGAAATTGATCAGCAATATGGCGTCCTGAAAATAACTGATTATAAACTTAGCCTATAACCTATTCTTTTTGTTAGACAGTAGTGGTTTTTTTACCTTCTTTCGGTTACAAGTTTCAGTTACTTCCCGTAGCATTCCTCAAAAGCATCACATGCGCCTTCTCCAGGACTGCAATCCATGTTTGTGATAAGGTGTATACTTCCTCGTCACGGTTCATGCTCCTTGGAACTTGTTTGCGGATCTCGATGACGCTGGTATTTATCAATTCCTGCATGAAAAACACTCTCTAAATACAACTTCAAGACAGTAAATGAAAAGGAAACAACTATGACATGGTTAAAAGCTCTGAAGTCTATTCTGCAAAATAGGTCTGCTTTTAAAATCCTGCCCAAGCTTTATTGCCTGAATAAGATTTGAACCTTCATAAGTACTCCAGATGCCTCGTGAGCTTTCACATACACGCAATACATTTGAGTAGAGAAAAGTTAAATGAGATGCTAAAAAAGGCCATAGAGTTTGTGACTTTGGGATGACAAAGAATGAAATATCAAAAGTCCAGCGTCAACTGTGCTGGTGGTTTGAGTGGGGCTCTTTAAACTATTCCAACTATTAGAATGTAAAACTCAAGCTTAAAATCGTATTATTCTGCTCATTTTGTTGTGGTGGAACCTCATACAATGCTACGTGTGCTTTTGAAAAATGTTTAATCACTGACCAACATAATGACAAAATGAAAAGGTGAGTAGAAAGTGTCATCAATGCTCGTTGTAGTTTGAAGAATTTAAAGGTGCGGTGTCCATCTAGTTGGCAAATAGCATTAAAATTTATTCAATTACAGTCATTTCTACTGTTAAAAAACATTCCGATTTCTTATTGTACCTGCTATTGTCAGTGGAGATAGACAGGTTTAATGCCATACTGCAGAACATTCCAGGACTGCAGAAACATCTCCATGGAGACAAAGTGGCAGATTTTGTCTCATGTTCCCGCTGACCATAGTCCCAGAACCGTATGAATGGACAATGCTTTAATATCGGTACTGATAATGGGATTTTTTTAAACAACAAAACTGTCAGATATTAAAAAGTGTCCCAATTGTAGCTGTTCTTTTCCACTCGGTACATCAGATGTGTCTTTTTAAATGGATTAGTGAGTTAAAGTGGAAATAGTACGCAAAAGAGCTGTTATAATGTTGTTTCTTCATCACAAACAGACCTGGAGTTGTGTTCCACCTTGTGATGTCATGTGGTAATACCGGAAGTGCTCCACCTCATTTTTAAACCCCATATGCCTTCACACATCATTTGGGTTATTTCAGCAATCTGGAATTTCCAATCTGTACTAAACTTGAAAAGTACCACTACATGACATCACAAGGTGGAACAGAGCATTCTGAGCTTTGGAGATGTAGACAGACTAATAATAAAGGATTTCTCAAGCACGTGTGAATGAAACTAAACACAACTCCGAGCATGCTTTTGATGAGGTAACATTTTACCACGTCTAAAAGCTCTCAAGAGACTGTTTACGTAATATTGGACCTTTAAAATTACACAAAACTCTTACTAATTTGTGCTTTAACCTCTGCCACAAACCCACTGACCCACTTTGCAATTACAGCCACGGTGAGATCAGCTCTAAAAAACCTTCCAAGTGTATTTCACAATGAATATTTTTGTTGTCATTATAATCTGGTTGTGGGTTTCTTGAGGTCGAGAGCACAAAGCGGGTGGTGTTTTGGAGGTCAGGGCTGCTGGACGCTTTAATCCCCGGTTCAGAGCAGTTTGTGGAGCAGAGGGAGGAGGTAGCTCTGAGTCAGTCCAGTCTGTGCCAGTGGAGCTCTACAAAGACTGGCTTCTCCTCCTGAATTACACCAACAGAGGAGGAGGGCCAAGCGCAGGGATAATGAGAGATTATTGTCAATATTCAGGTAACCTTATGTGAACTGAAATAAAGACTGCATTATTAGTATTATTAAGGGCTCATTTTACGCTATTTTCTAATTTGTGTTCTAATGTTGTTTCCTCATCACAAACAGACCTGGAGTTGTGTTTTGTTTCATTCACACATGTTTAACACACAAATCCTGCTTATTTAGGCTGAGTTCTTCTCTCAAACAGAAAACAGTGCTCCACTATTTTTTGAACTCCACACACCTTCATTAGAATTATTTGGCTAGTTTCAGCCCTGGAATTGCCGATCTGTACTGAATGTAAGGTAAAAGGTAGCTGTTAGTTTGAAAAATACTGCTTTATGGCATCACAAGGTGGGACAAATCATTTTGAGCTTTGGAGATGTAGACAGACTAATGAACCAGGATTACTCAAACATGTGTAAATGAAACAAAACACAACTCCAGGTCTGTGTTTGAGGAGGTAACAACTTTCTAAAATGGCTTAAAGCTCACAAGAGTCCATTTTGCATAATATAGGACCTTTAAGATTTAACTACATATAAGACCAAAATAGTAGAAGCTTTAATTTACACTGATACTTTGCAGTGACTTCATGGCTGGGTGAAGCAATGTGAATGTCTATGGTGGAATGTGCAGAAGTTACCATGGTGACACGATACACTGTCAAAAAAGTGTCAATACAAGTGTTCATGGTTCTGAGACACAAAACAGTTCACCTGTTGTAGTTCCAACTGAGTCAGTTCTTTATGATCAAATGGTGTTAAAATAAAGCTCAGATTTAAGTCTAATTTGAATAACAAAGCTTCAGACAGAGCAGTGCCACCAGTTAGCGTCACACTCCCAGGGAATGTTGATGACATCAGCTGCAAAGTGCTAATAGTGCTTTTTAAATTTTAAGGCACTAAGAGCTTTACGTCAAGGAACCAGTGCAAGCAGACTCTGGTGTGAGGTGGATTACATGTCTTGCTCAAGGACACAACAACAGTGTTTATCTTTTGGAGCTGGAATTACACCTCTCTACCAACAATGTGATTTTTACGTCAAGAGGGATATTCGAACCACCGACCTTTGTATCAGAGGAGTAGAATTATACCAGTCGAGCTATTGTTGCCATGAGTCAAGTCAGTGTAGAACTATGATTAGACCCAGATGAAAACTTTGTCCACATTTTGCCATTATGTTTTCATGTGTTGTATCTATATTACACAAAACTGACTCATATGAGCCGTAGGCCATGTTAGAATGTTGTTACCTCCTCAAAAACAGACCTGGAGTTGTGTTTTGTTTTAGTGGTAGTTTTCAAGTTAACAGCTACTTTTAACCTTTTGTTCAGTAGAGATTGGAAATTCCAGGGCTGAAATGATCCAAATGATTGTAAGCACAATGATTGGAGCACTTCCTGTATTACCACATGACATCACAAGGTGGAACAGCGTGTTTTTTGTTTGAGAGAAGAACTCAGCCTAAATAAAAGTGTTTGTGATGAGGAAACAGCATTATAACGCAGATCAGAAAGTAGTGCAATATGGGCCCTTTGAAAAGATAATGATAATGTACGACCTGCGCCACTGGCCTCTCTGACCACCACACATCCCATTAGGCAGGAACGGTGGGTGAAGTGTCTTGCCTTAAGGACACAATAACAGTATGATTCTTTGGCCTTCTGGTTGGTCTACTAAAAACTACTGCTATTACTGCTCCAACACGTGCATATGAAACAAAACACAACTCCAGTATGTTTTTGATGAGGAAACAGCATAACACGGTTAAAATTCACAAAAACTCCAGTTCACACAATATGGGCCTTTTAAATTTCTTTCCTGACTAGAAGCACCTTTCACAACAATCCTCTCTGTATCATTAGCCCCTCATTACACGTCCTCTTTTAAAACAGCGCACAGAGGACTTTTACAACGTGCTGAACTCAACCAGAATATGGCAGGCAGACAAGGCTTGGAGCAGCATCAAAAATGTGTGTGCCGTGGATTGGGTTTCTGCAGGAGGAGGAGGAGGAGGAGGAAGAAGCACAGCACTGAGAGAAGTGCCTGCACCCTGCCTCCACATGTCCACGCTCGGGGCCCAGAGGAGCAGTGGAGTTGGCACGGAGAGCTCTTTTGTAACCACGGCGCTCTCACGGAAATTGCAGTGTGAGAATGGGCGGGGCCAGAGGGGAACTGACCACCGGGATGACTTACTGCGGCTACCACTGCTACTGCTGCTGCTACTACAAATCATCTATATACTGCTATACCGCTACTGTAAATCATGTACTATTACTACTGATGCAACTACTACTGTTACTACAATTGCTATATTACAATAATTATATTACTACTATTGCAAATAATGCTTCTATTCCTCTTCTACACAACTATTTTATTACTGCTACTAATACCACTATTAATCAATTAATGAATGAACCATTGGATTTACAGCGTCTTTGAAGACACCCAAAGTGCTCTACAGTGCAGTGTTCATTCCCTCCACACTCAGTGGTGGTAAACTACTACTGTAGCCACAACTGCCCTGGGGCAGACAACACTCACGCACACACCACATTCATACTGGGCAATGTAAGTGAAGTGTCTTGCCTGAGGACACACTAAGTTTTTTTTTGGTTTTTTTTTGCCTCTGGTGCCGCACTGTGGCACCTGGTATTCCCTGAAGTCTAACCAGGTACTAACCAGGCCCAGTCCTGCTGAGATTCTGAGATGTGGTGAGATCAGGCTTTGACAAGCTGGTATGACCATGATACCAACACTCTACTATTGCTATACTAATACTGCTACTAGTACTACTGACACTACAGCTGCTAGAATTCTACTGCTACTACAACTACTGCCATACTACTACTTCCATTTCTTCTGCTACTAAAAGTAATAATGTATTCGCCTTAGTGCTTCTCCACCAATCATTCACTCACCCACCACATTCATACTAGGCAATGTGGGTTAAGGGCCAATCCCATTTCTAATTTCTGCCCCTACCCCTTGCCCTTTGAAACTGAACAACAAGGGGTGGGTGTTGAAAATCAACCCCTACAAATTGGAACACCCCTTCAACAATCACATACGTCATCAGTCGTCTCCGCCAGCTTTAACGTAAGCAGACGCGACAAGCTTTCGCCAGAAATCCAACATACCGTCTACTTCTCTGTGGTCATGGTAGCAGCCATCTTGCTGGTGATTCGCAAGGCATTCTGGGAAATTGCTCATACCCCTCTGTTTGGAGTGTGCCTCTGAAAAATCTTCATTTGGAGGGGTATATAGCCCTACCACTTCCCCCTACCCCTCTGCCATAACGGGAACTGGGACACCCCTACCCCTACACGAGAATGAGCAAAACGGAGGGGCAGGGGAAAGTGGTATGGCCAAGGGGTGTAATGGGATTCAGCCAAAGTGTCTTGCTTAAGGGCACAATGGCAGTATGCAGCCACCTCTGCCCCACTGTGGCACCTGGTACACTGTTTCTGCTGCTTCTCTGTATGCTACTTCTACTACTGCCACTGTACTTCTATCGCAGCTCATATCACCACGACTGCTGCTACAACTGCTCGGTAGACTTTGACCCTAAAGGGCCTATATCCAAACAAGGGGAAACAGAGGATTTTGAGTTTTGGAGATGAAGACAGACTAATAATCTGTGATTACTGTGTGAATGAAGTAAAACACAACTCCAGGTATGTTTTTGAGGAGGTAATAGCATTATAATATTGCTTATAGCCACAAGAGTTAATATAGCGTAATATGACCTTTAAAAGATCCATACGGTCACAAATGAAATCTTTTTGAATAAAGTTTTCAGTTTGTGTTTAAAAGGTTCTCTGTGTTTTAAATGACACCTTGCAGTTGGCTGATTCTGCTTCATTCCTAAATTTATTGAAGAAACAATAAATGGCCATGAGTCGGAGTGGGTGGGGCTTATACCAGGGGGCGTGTCAATGGAGAGGGCTATGGGAAAGGCAGAGAAGAGATGACCAAACAGCCCAGAAACTGAAATGTGATTTGTGTTTGTGACGTCAGATCGGGTGAGGAACAAAAGAGGCGATGGCTTCTGCACAGGACCAGGGCCCCCCACATATTTTAGTTCATTATAAACGTTAACACAACTTTTGTCTTGTAATTACTTTGGGTTTTTCCTGTAAACCTTTATATTTAGTTTGTATTTTTGGCCATATGCACAGAAACAGAATACCACTGAATAAAGGCTCAAATGTCATAAATTCGGACTGTTATATAAAGCATGCAACAACCATAAAGATGCCAAAAGCTAAAATAATTCTTAGACGTAAACAAATCAGGTGAGAAAAACACATTATATGCTAGTAGCTCCAGTACTTTTAAAAATCTCCTTTTGTTTAAACAGACATATTATGCTAAATCAAAGCTTTTAACTGTGTCTATAGTTGTTTTCCTTTCTCATTTACCCCGTGAAAGTTGTATTTGGAGTGATTCATGCTTGTTTCAGTAGTTTTTGGGGTTTTTTTCCTTAGTCAGTGATACACGTAGGACTCAGCAGCGTTGCATAGTCATTTAGGTACTTTTTTTTAATTTAATCCAGTGCTTAACATGATTTGCAGCCATCCCTCAGTTGCTGAGTCTTAAATGACATTTACAGCGACGTCAGCTCCCATTGGACACCACATTTTTCTAATGCAGAAGTCATATTACGCTATCTGTTATAATAATGTTTCCTCATCAAAAACACACCTGCAGTTGTGTTTTGTTTCATTCACACAAACTCATGTCATGTGGTAATACAAAAAGTGCTCCACTGTGTTTTTAAACTCCTACACTTTCACTAGAACCAAATGGATAATTTTAGCCCTGGAGATTATCTATTGCCTTATTATCTTTTGCCTTACCGTTGTCTCCATGGTGACAGGAGCCTCGACAAAAACAAAGTAAAGACAGAACTACAATGAGCACTTTTAACTGCAGTATTTCTCCTGTGCGTTTCCCTGTGAGCCATTAGCAGCTATTGGTCCAAACGTGAGCGCAGTCCGGAGTCAATTAAAGCCCTGATTAATTATCCATTATTAGGCCGAATTATACTGTCAGCTGAATGCGTGGGTTTGTTTTTACAGGAGCGGAGTGAGTCATGGACCCCGAAAATAACAGAGGAGACAGAGGAGCAGAGAGGAGCTATAGACTGACCAAAACAAAGGATTCTGACCCAGTTTGAACCAAAAAAAAAACAAAACACTGCTACAAGACTCTGTTAAAAGGGTCCCCAGTTGATAATTATTTCAACTAGTTAATGTGTAGTTACTTTTAAAGAACACTGTAGTAGAAGTACTCAACAATCAGTAGCCAACTTGAGTGGTAGTAATGGATGGGTCAGTACCAAAATATCGATATGTATGATTCAAATTTGATGCATGTTTATATTTTAGTTTATTCGCACATATTTTTCATTTCTAGATAGAGCTAGAAATACCAAGTAATACTAATAGTAATACTAATACTAATAGAGCAAAGATAATGACAGTAAAGTTTCAGTGCATTTTAACACAAAATTCAAAATAGTATCAGATCAATCTTGCAATACTTACTATACTACTACTATACTATAAGTGTTAGTATTAGTATTGGTATTAGTATTACTATTACTTGTTATTGGATCAAAACAAAAAATCATTACCCATCATGTATAGTATTTAGCAGAAGTTAAAATGTTACATAACTTCAAAATGCTTTGGATTTAGAAAAGTTCTATATAGTAAAAATACTAAATACTAAAAAATACTAAATACTAAAATAAATACTAAAATCTCTTTACAGCGCATTATTCATTCACTCCCCACGTTGTCATGTGTGCCATTAGCCCCCATGACCATTTACTCACACACACACAACATTCAAACACAGGCGAGGTGGGTGTTTTGCCCAAGGACACAACAACAGCAAGAACCTGTTCAAAACGGAATTGAATCGCCGTAATTCAGGTTGATGGGAGAAGGCTCTGACCACTGTATATTACGTATATTTTGTTAATTGAAATGCATTGTTCATTAAATTAGAGTTGAATTGAAGTACTGGAAGTCTTTCATATTTTAAGCAGACTGCCGTGTACTTCAGTAAACGCAGATGTGGTTCATTTTTTTACATTAGAATTTTTTTTTATTTATCTGTGATTTGTGAGTTTTTCTTCTATGTTTTTGCAGTTGAAATGTCTATTAACGGTAAACTGCCATTGTGTCCTTGGGCAACACACTTCACCAATTGTGTCTAAATATGAATGTCGAGTGTGAGTGATTGGAGGTGGTCAGAGACGGCGTTGGCATATATCAGTAGCCATGTCTGTGTCTGTGTGCCCCAGGTCAGCTGTGACTGAAGTAACCTTGGTGAATAATTGCAGTGTAATGTGAAAATTAGAGTCCAAGTAAGTATTACATGACATACTTTTACTTTTACTGCAGTCAGAAATGAGCACATGGTTTTGGTGTTAGATTTGTTTACGACTTAACACAATGAACGCTCAGATCAAAGACTCCTGTCCATGAAACAGGAAGTCTTTTACCAGCATGTCGTCAGAGGGGACAGAGGAGGATAGACGGAGAGAAGAGAGGAGAGGAAAGAGAGAGGGGAGAAAGAGAGGAGAAAGAAGAGAGAGGAGAGAAGGGGGGGCAGAGAAGAGAGAGGAAGAGGTATGAATGAGAGAGGGGGAGAGGAGACAGAGGTGAGAGAGAGGAGGAGAGAAAGGAGAGAGAGAGGAAAGAGGGGGGAAAGAGAGAGGAGGAGAGAAAGGAGAGAGAGAAGGAGAGGAGAGAGAGCGGAGACAGGTCAGAGAGAGAGGAGGAGAGAAAGGAAAGAGGAGAGACAGGAGAGGAGTGAAAGAGAGGAGGAGAGAAAGGAGAGAGAAAAGAGGAGAGAATAAAGAGGAGAGAGAGAGGAAAGAGAAGGGAGAGAAAGAAGAGAGAGAGGAGAGGAGAGAGAGGGGAGGAGAGAGGAAAGAGAAGGGAGAGAGAGAAGAGAGAGAGGAGAGGAGAGAGAGAGGAAAGAGAAGGGAGAGAGAGAAAAGAGGAGTGAGAAGAGAGAGTGGGGAGGAGAGAGAGAGGAGAGAGAGTAAAGAGGAGAGAGAAGAGAGAGAGGAGAGGAGAGGAGAGAGGGGGGGAGAGAGAGAGAGGAAAGAGAAGGGAGAGAGAGAGGAGGATAGAGGGGCCCAGGCACCCCGCTGCTTTAACAGGACTATTATGTAACCTCTGGCTGTGGTCCAGGCCCTGTGGCTCCGTCCAAACCACAGAGACGTGGTTGAGAGAGGCACCGGACAGAGGAGACAGATAGACGCAGCTCACACCTACTACTGCTACCCCCTCCTCCTCCTCCTGCCTCTCCTCCTCCACCCCTCCTCCCCTCTCTCTCCTCCCTCCTTCTTCCCCATCACCGCCAAACCCCCCCCCCCTAAACAAACATACACATCATCATCATATCACACCTCCTCCAAAAACCACCTCCAGTCCTTCTTCACGGGTTTCAGTGTCCCGGTTTACGTAGGCGACATTTTGAGGACTTTTGCCCATTACTTGGCTTCAGATGACATCGCAACATTCTATAGTCCCATAATATTGCGTACAGATGGGGTAGCTAAAATAAATATTGTTCAAAAGCAGGTTTCTATTTGTAATATAGCTAGGTGATGGGTCTATAGTCACTAATATAAATGATCAGGTTCAACAGCAGTGAATTTGAACATTTTTAAAGTAAATACACAGAAATCAATAGGATAGTCTGGCCCCCCATCTGGGAATATGACATCATCACATTCAGCCGTCCTCTAATTTATCATCCTTTTGGAGTTATGAAGCTGGAATTCAACCAAGAAGACTGCATTTCTTTGCTCACACCTCCGGTCACCTGTCTGTCACTGTCAGTTAATCACAGCCTGTGTTTCTTTCCTTTCAACTATTCACTTCTTAAAAAATTATCCATTTGCTTTTTACCTGGATTTTTGCATCACAGGTAAACATCCGGACTCTTAGCATGGCATTAGTTCACATTTGTTTATTTTCTCATTGTTCTTTAGCATCAGCATGTAAAAGGGAATACCACCACAGAATGCAAAATATGCCATTATCATTTGAGTGGTCCTGAGCATTGAAACAAAAGAGTTTGAAGAGGCAAGTTCTTTTTATGCCAGCCCTTATCAGGACTGGAGGAAACAATATGGAAGACAATGTGGAAGTGTCTTGCCCAATCGACACAATGGCAGTATGTCAGTAAAACATATATTAAAGGTGTAACTATAGTGGAAGGCCTGCTATGGAGATAAGTTAGTGCCATAACACCTACAGGCAAGTGAAAGAACTGGCCAGCGAAAAGAACTGGTTTGAGAGGGGAGTTAAAGAGGCTATTTTTGTCAAGAAAGAGAATCCTTCCTTGAACAGAAATGGAGGTCTCAGACATCATTTGTCTCCCATCGATAACTCTATCCTCAAACCTAAATCAAAACAAACAGAGTAAACAATGGGACTAGCCAGGTCATGTCCAGAGGTGTGAAAACACCCATCATGGCCCTGAATGGTTCTGCTAACTACTCCCCCACTCCCACTCCATATTGAATAGACACACCTGACTAACAGAAACTGTAAACAAATATGTCTGGTAGTCTCAGAGTAATTTCATTGTAGTTAGCGCCCCCTTCAGGCAGATATAAAGCAGTGTCCACCAGCATCTGACCAGAACTGAAGAAGCAGCTTGGATGAGCTGCGAAACGTATTCGACCAAAGAAACTTTGTCCAGTTGACAAATTGAATTTCTCCTTTTGCCATGGATTCTACCTGGACGGCTGAGGGATTCTACACACAAGTGAAAGAAAAGTTACATAGTGCACCTTTTTTTAAATGAGTTTTCTCGTATGCATGAAGACCGCACAAGAGGCTAGCTAAGGAGCTAGCTATGGGCATTTGAGAGGCTACAGACTTTTTACACCAAATGTGGAAGCAAATGTGGTAGAAAACCTTCCAGAAGAAACACTTTAAGGGAATGACTCATTTCGTTGCCAATTGAAACACCAGAGTGAACAAAGCACAAGGCCTTTCCTGTTGTGTTCACCAGGCTCCCCCTGGACACTGCTGTGATCCTGCAGGACACAGAGGAGGGACTCTTTGGCTCTTCCTCTCCTCAAACTGCCCTGACACAGGATCTACTGACCCTCCCTGACCAGTCGTCCTGTTAAACTGTATTGAGACTGACTGAGACACTGCGTTCCTGCAGAAAAACTTGAATTTCCCTCGAGATCAATAAAGTATCTCTCACTCTCTCAGACATAACTAGATACCTATATTTATATATATGTTTTGTTTTGATAAATAAAAATGATTAAAAACAGCATTGAAAACACTGAGTTTATTTCACTGCACTTCACTTCACAGGTATATTTTTTATCCTTCACCAATGTAAAATAAATATCTATTTCTGTCACGTATTTCTATTCGGGTCATTGTAATTCTCTGCAGTGAGGTGTACAGAGGGAACATTGGGGTCAGTGAGTAGCCGCAGTGCTCCAGCGGGGCCCTGTGGAATTGTGGGTAAAATAAACGTGTGTGAGAGGAGCGTTTGGCCCGTACAGAAACAGTCCGGTGTTTAGAGCTGAGTCATGGGCCTCTTACACAAACAGGAGCACAGACCGGAGCCTTGTCTGCACACGCACACACAAACACACAAAAAGACACACACACACACAAACACACACACACCAAAATGTGTTAGCAACAAGTCAACATCCCCTGTACACTGTAAAAATGATAACGACTTCTATTCATAATATTCATCTGCATTAGTTTCGTCAGATTGGTTTAGCTTCCTGGTGTCTGTGTCGCTTTCACTTTCATTTTTTTCCATTCATAAGATTTGTTTTAAATTGTGAATCACTATGACAATGATGTTAATTTCTCGTTATTCTAAAACTCATGGACTGTACTATTTTACCTATTACTTTTTCTTTCTTTTTAGTGATTTTTGTGCCTGAAGGCTCTTCTGAACGAACAGCTGCAGCATGAAACGGGGACAAAGAGTGTAGAGACATTCAGCAAAAACTACACCACCACTGAGCATTTTTCTTATTTCAAATCAAAACTGCAAAAGTGAAACAAAAGAGGAAAATAATATGGCAGCACAGTAGCATAGCGCTAGTGGCAGAACCAGTAAGAAGGTTTTGATTTTGAATCCTGACCCAGAAAGTGTTTTTGTTTGTGGAGTTTGCATGTTCTACCTGTGTCTGCAGTTAAAGGTTAAAGGTCCCTTATTACACAGAATCAACTGTTGTGAACGTTAAGCCATGTAATAATGAATGTTGTAGTTCCCTCATCAAAAACAGACCTGGAGTTGTGTTTTGTTTCATTCGCACATGTTTGAGTAATCCTTTATTATTGGTCTGGCTACATCTCCAAAACTCAAAATGCTCTGTTCCACTTTGTGATGTCATGAAGCATTAGTTTTTAAGTTCACAGCTCCTTTACCTTTTTACCTTTTGTTCAGTAGAAATTGGCAATGAAACAAAACACAACTCCAGGTCTGTTTGTGATGAGGAAACAACATTACAACATAGATCAGAAAATAGCGTAATATGGGACATTTAAATAAACATCTTAGTGTTCTAACTGTACAAATCTATACTGGTCAAAACTACTCAAAGTTGATGTCCGAATTCAGGTAATTTTAAGTTTTTATTTTTTAGTGCAGTGGTCCTGGGACTCTGCTGCTGTCTCTCCACTGACCCTCTGCAGAACTGTCGACGCCAATAACAACACAAGTATCAGCTCATCAGGACTGCATCCAAATCCATCCAAACACAGCTGCACTCACAAAAGTCCATTGTTCTGCTCAAGAGACACGGTTGTGGGTTTAATTCCCAGGCCAACTCGAGTACTGAAAGGACTCGTCAACACTCCAGTCACCTGCCCGTCACTGTCAGCCAATCGCAGCCTGCTTTCTTTGCCTCTCAACGAATCCCCACGCAAACTTTTTATTTAAATGTCGCCATTATCCTGTTGTTTTGGTTATATCCTCCTCTGCTGTGTTTCTACATCTCTGAAGCAGCACAACTATCAGCCTCCTCAGAATCTCTTCACCAACGCCAGTGTCTATGCCCAGGGCAAAAATTCTATACTGCATTATTCAAGCTTTATAAACTACTTTTCAGTCACAGTACCATTTATTTTTACATGTTATAATAACTTATGTATGTCTATGCCATACACATATTTGACTTCAGATGTCTTTGCATGCAAAACACAACTTAAAGGTCCCATATTATGCAGAATTGACTTTGCAAGGTTTAAGTCATGTTCTAATGCTGTTACCTCATGAAAAACATACCTGGAGTTCTGTTTTGTTTCATTTACATGTGTGAGTGATCCTTTATTACTAGTCTGTCTATATCCTCAAAGCTCAAAATGATCTGTTCCACCTTGTGATGTCAAGAAGCAGTAGTTTTTAACTTAATGACCACCTTTAGTAGAGATTGGAAATTCCTGGGCTGAAATCATCAAATTATTCCAGCGAAGGCATTTGGAGTTTAAAAACAGAGTGGAGCACTTCCTGTATTACCATATGACATCACAAGTTGCAACAGAGTGTTTTCTGTTTTTAGAGAACTCAGCCTAAATATGCAGGTTTGTGTGTTAAACATGTGTGAATGAAACAAAACTCAACTCCAGGTCTGTTTGTGATGAGGAAACAACATTAGAACATAGATTACAAAATAGCGCAATATGAGCTCTATAAAGATATACTCTGTTTTTGCACTGAATAATGAAGAGGTTTAAATGAGGCTAAGAACAATAGCTTTTAGCACCTGAGCTATCTATTTCTTGCAGTGAAGACAATTTGAGCCATGAAATAGGCTAATGGATCATGGATACTGAGGAACACTGTAATATTATTTACTTTACACACTCAATCTTGCGTGGGATTAAGAATACATACTTTTTCAATACTTTACAAAGATGTCTGGTCACCGGTGAATGTCTGTTTTTAAAATGTGTGTGATTAACAGGTGAATTAGCTATTCAGGGACACACATGGCCTGCCTGTATCAGAAAAAGTAAAGAGAAAAAAAAATAACAGGACTGAAAAACATGGCGGATTTCTGCAGAATCAATGAGCAAAATACTAAATTCTGATAAGAGAGAGATACTTTATTGATCTTTAGTGAAATTCAAGTTTTGCTGTAGAAACATTTGCGCTTTTCAGTCGCAAATGTTTCTGTTGTTTAACAGGACGACTGGTCAGGTAGGGATAGCAGATCTGTGTCATGGCAGTTTGAGGAGAAGAAGTGACAAAAGTGTCCCTCCTCTGTGTCCTGCAGCGTCACAGCAGTGTCCAGGGGAAAACCAGGTGACCACAACAGGAAAATGCCTCATTCTTACGCCACTCTGGCTGGTGATGAAATGATCCAGTCCTTTAAAGTATTCCTTCTAGAAGGTCTCCTGCCACATTTGCTGCCACATATGGTGTAAAAAGCCTGTAGCATGTCAAATGGCCATAACTAGAGCCTTAGCTAGCCTCTTGCACAGTCTTCACACAATCCAGTCCTTTGTGTTCATTATCATCATAATCTGAGGTGAGCTAAATTTGTTTTTATTTGGAAATAACAGGTAACCAATGAGCTCCTTTGTTTCACATGCGTCACTGAAATAAACAAATCTGTATAAAAAAAAAAAAAACACAGAGAGATATGATTCTGTATTTGCCACAGCACTTGACCAGGGTTTTGTTAGCGTGTTATTAGCATTTTATTAGCGTTGTGTTAGCATGTGTCTGAGTGTGGGACAATAGCCCGAGGTTGTGTGCAGGACAGTGGACAGGAAGCTGGTGTTTGTTTGGAGCAGAAGCCTCTTCCTGTCTGTTCCCTCAGGACTGTACCACCCCCACAACATGTGGCCCTCATCCACTTCACCAAACCACAACATAAACCTGCATGAGCAACTCCCAGAAGCCCTGTGTCCTCAGCGTTTTTAAAAACTGCACAACCATTTTCAAGTTTTAAAAGTGCACTGCGTAACTTTTCAGGTTGGGGACCCGCCACCCGAGATGCTATCATTTTGCCTGTAATGTTACACAATCCAGTATGATATTGAACTTATATAAGATGCATTTATTGAACTGTGGGTGTTTTTATTGCTCAAAAATATCTTTAAAACACGTATTCTGACTGAGTGGGATCGCCTCCTCATGGATCTCACCTGCAAATTGGCCTGGCGTAATCCCTATGGAGGATTATCCCTTATCCCTATGGAGATTGATCAGTTTAATGATCAGTTTAATTTTGGAAAATTGCAGGCAAAGCAACAACATCTCCAACTGGTGAGCCCCCTACCAGAAATCTTACATAATGCACCTTCAACATTCATCAAAAATATATATTCTACTGTTTGCAGCTACAATATTTCTTACATGACTCGATTTCTAATACATGTAAAGATGGAGGTTATATCACATTTTTGTCTTGCTCAAGAAGCCAAATTTCAGTTAAAAGTACAGTGAAAAGTTACACAATTTAATTTTATTTGTTTACTTGTTTTTTAAAGGTGCACTATGTGGCTTTTCTGATGGAGGCTTCGCAACCAGCTTGTCTCCATGGAGATTTCATTGCTTTGTGTAGAATGTTCCATAGTATAGCATTAATTCAATCATCACCAGGGATACAAGCAGGTAATGCTACAAGACTTAGTTACAGGTTAGATTTGTGGAAAGGCAAACCTGGGCACATTTAGAATACCTCTTTCAACATATTTTTGGGCAACAAAAACAAATGTAATTGAATAGATATAGTTCAATGAATAAATAAATTTGATGTTTTAATGTGGAACTTCCCAGGCAAAGAAAAAACATCTCCATGGAAACAGATGACGACCCTCCACCAGAAAATGTGCATAGTGCATCTTTATTTATTCTGGTATTGCTTTGGTAAACTCAAAAGCAGAAGTTTAGTGTGACAACTTAAAAACTTCCCAAAAGCCCTGAACGTAAATACATTGACTCAGGTCTGCAGCTCATAAAGGGAGAGGGGGGTCACGGGGCGGGCAGCGGAGAGGTTCGGAGTCACAACCAGGAGTCTGTTTGGGCCAAAACCCCCTGTTTCCATGACGACCACGGAGGCCACTTCCTGTCGGCGCATTAGCTTTAGAGCCGAGGACCACCGGCGCGTCCAGGGTCAGAGAGTGGCTTCAAACGGTGGGATTAGTTATGGGAGAAATCATGTGCATCTGTAATGTGTTTGTTAAATGTGTTTGACTGTGCGTTCAGATCAGGGCTGGAAAAATACACTGACACCAGCAGTTGGTTTGGCAAAGATTTGTGAAACTTTATGGGCCTGTAAAGCCTATATAACAACTATATAACTATTAATGATGTTCTGCTTCCTGTTATATGGTCGCATTTTGAGGACAGTTGACCTTTTCAAAGATACAATTTTTTGTTTTGAATTGTTAATTACAATGGCTAAGGTCCTGACTTTTCATCATAACACCCACAGGTCTTTGCTGCTTACTTTTTCTTTGTTTTGGTTTGGTTTTTTTAGGCGGGTATAGGCGGAAATCTGTGCCACAGTCAGCAAACTTGTTTCCTTTATTAAAGCAGACCTATCAAAATCATCTTTTTAGAGCTTTGAACCATGTTAAGGTTATTTCATCTTCTCATTTACCCTCTTGACGTGATTCATGCATGTTTGAGTAATCTTTATTCTCCCGTATTCAAGACGTCATTGCTCCGATCAACACCCGTTTTCATCATCACCGGTACAAGCCCACTGCTCTGTACTTACTTTGTTCTCCAGTTTTATTCAAAGTTTTTTATTCTTAATTCATGATACACATAGCAGAGTTGTGTAGTCATTTTTGCTACAAATGTTAGTGAACTTAATTTATTAAGTCATTTTCGATCAATATTGTAATTTAAAATGTGCAAATTATAACACGCAGTGATCCATGGGCATCATAGATTATAACCACATAGCAGACACATGGACAATATGTCTTCTTTAAAGGTGCATTGCGTAACTTTTCTTGTGGAGCATCCGTCAAATGCTTTTCTATCTTCTATGCTTTCTATCTTCATGGAGACAAACCAGACCAAGTTACGGGTCAGATCTATTGAGAGGCGACCCTGCTCACAGTCAGAACGCCTGTTTTTCTAGGTATTTTTGAGCTATAAAACCATCTGTAATTCAATAAATGTAAAGTAGAGCTGTTTAATGTCATACTATAGAATGACATCTCCATAGAAACAAGCAGGTGACGAACGCCCAAACAAAAAGTTACATAGTGCACCTTTAAGTTATTTTAGGTCATTTCACTTTAATATGTCAAAATATAAAATGATGATCCACGGATGTCATAGATTTTAACTCTTTTGGTCCTTTCTACAACCAATCACGCCATTGAACCTTCTCCAAATCTTGATAGTCACAGTCACCTTCTGTGGGATCAACCTCCTGGACACAAAAGGAGGTTCTCAATGTTTTATAAGTTTTGATCTCTCACATTTTCAGATTTTACAACCATTTCTGCACAGTTTGTCCCATTTTAATCTAAACCAGAATACTGAGCAGAAAGTTCTTTATAAGGGCGCGGAGGAGGTCAGGGTGTGACTTTGGTGAAGAATTTAACAACTGAACACTTTGTCTTTCTGCCATCTGAACCAGAGAGCTCCTGATGTTCGCGAAAACCTGCTGTGATTAGAAATATCTCACTAATCTCTCCACAAGAACATTTGAGCTACAGAAACTCCATTAACGCCGTCCGGGGCCCTCTCCGCTGGACGTCGCCGGGATCTCAGCCCGATCAGAGGGCCTGGCAGGTGGGAATGAGACTGTTCGCAGAGGGGGCTGGAGCTGGAGATGTGGAGGAGATGGTGAAGATGGTCTCTCACTTTATGGAATAGAGACACATAGGAGAATATAGTCTATATCCATGTTACAAATAGGACACCATTTTGTATATAATACCATGGGGTTTTATCATGTTAGCAGTGGGAAGTTGGTGATCTTTACTTAGTTACAACTTTTTGAAAAAATTGCAAGAATAGTTTTATCACACTCCATTTTTTTACTCTGACTTTTAAGGTACACTGAGTAACATTTCTAGTAAAAAGCTACCTGTTTGTTTCTGTGGAAATATTCGTGCTTTGTCCAGAATGTTCCACCGTATACATTAAACCTACAGTATCTATCGTGAGGGAGACAAGCAGGTTACAGCACTGCACTACATTACAATTCAGATCTGTGGAGAGGTGCCCCGTTAAGAGAATGAATTATAGTGTTTTTGAGCAATAGAAACACCTGTAATGAATAAACCCTACATGGATATGTTTAATGTCATATCATGGAATTTTCCAGGCAAAGCAACAACATCTCCATGGAGACAAGCAGGTAGCGGACCCTCCAGAAAAGTTGCGAAGTGCACCTTTAAACTGCACTGTAACTTTTCTGGGAGAGTCCACCTTTTACTTGTCACCATGGAGATGTTATTGCTTTTCCTGGAATGTCTCACAGTATGGCATTAGACGTATTCATCTTGAGGGTGAGAGGTGAGGGTCGCCTCTCCCACAGATCAAACCTGTAATTTAGCCCTGTTTGATCACCTGCTTGTCTCCATGGTGATATAAATTTGAATGCCATACAGCAGAACATTCCAGGCAAAGTAATAACATCGCCATGGAGACAAGCAGGTGGCAGACCCCTAAAAGTTACATAGTGCACCTTTAAAAATATTTTGATGTAACAATGCTATTATTTATTTATGTATTTATTTATTTATGTAATTTTCTTTTTTATTGTTTCTTAAAGTGGTCATGTGTACAACGTTACAAGTTTGAGCACTGTACATGTTTTCAGAATTCTACTTCACATGTCCATAAATATCATTTTCTTTCTCAAAATATTTAATTTTATTTCTTGGCCCACTTTTTATTCTTTAATCATGTATCATTCTTATGTCTTTCTTTCTTTTTTTATTATCATATTAATTTTACAAATGTTATAGTATGAATATAAATGTCAGTATATTATAGGTTTTGATTTGAATTCCAGAGCATCATTTTGAGGGATGGAGTATATAGGCAAAATTTTATATATATATATATATATATATATATATATATATATATATATATATATATATATATATATATATATATATATATATATATATATATATATAGTTCCATTATAGTTCCATCATATCTGTGCAGCTTATCTGTAAAAATATGACTGACCCCAAATGAAAAGGCAAAAAGAGAGAGTAAGTAACAACAGGTACTGATCACAACGCTACTAAAGCCATTTGCTTTTACTTGGGTAATTAGTAACGCCACTACTTTTTACTTTGTAGTTGTCTAACGTTATATGAAAAAATGACTTGAGTATGCCCCCACCAGTTCGTATTGATATGGTTTTTGAGTGCTGAAAATTGTGAACTGTTGCCATAGCAATTAAAGACTCTTCATGGTACAAAAGTCCTCCAAACGGTATCCATAATGAGAAAAGGTTGTGTAGGTTGGTAATTCTCCCTGTGTATGAACATCTTCCATCCAGGTACTCCCCCTGAAGATTTGTTTCAACATCTACAACTTCAGACCACAGTGCCCCCTCTGGCCGTGCATGTAACTGTAGAATCACTTGTTTGGTCTGATTGAACAAAACCCAGTGTGCCCTGAAACAATAAAAACATCACGTTTGATTATCTTACCTTATGTTAGCTCATATGCTTTGCTACTGTTGAAGTCTGAGGTCCGGTTTCTTTCACAGAAGCAGAACAGGAAGTCGTGGCTCCAAATCCTGCAAATCTGAAATGGAACCCGGGTTTTGTCAGAACAATTAGCCTCTCTGTGCTGTATGCTGCACCGCCATCTGCTTTTGTTTCACGTAACGATTTTAGTTTAAGCTGAAATTCTGCCTCTGAAAACTGCATTACAATGAGATACACAATATGTCCATAGGGAGGAAGTTCAAACTAAAAAACTTAAGGTATATTACTTAAGAAAAATATATTACAACAAATTAAATACCCACAACGGCTAGCTTTAAAGGTGTCACTTTTTCGTTGGGTTCTGTTCCCTCCTTGTTTCTATGGAGATGTCGTTGCTCTGCCTGGAATGTTCCACAGTATGACATTAAACAGCTCTACTTTACATTTATTCAATTCCAAGTGGTTTTATAGCTCAAAAATACAGAAAAAAAAACAGGCATTTTGACTGAGTGGGGTTGCCTCTCCGCAGATCTGACTTGTCACTTGGTCTGGTTTGGTTTCTATGAACATAGAAAGGTTTAATGCCATAATGTGGAACATTTCAGACGAAGCAATAACATCTCCATGGAGAAAAGCATTTGACGGACCCTCCACCAGAAAAGTTACACAATGCACCTTTAACCTTATTCTTAACCTGGGGGCAGAGTGAAGTAGATTTTGTTAGGAAAATACTGTATCTCTCAGGGACCTGGTGGTAGTAAAGAGGAGGAGATGGAAAAGTTGAAGAGGTTGATGGTTTTACTGCTGCAGAGGAGCAGTCCCTAAAAAAAACTATTCATTAAAACTAAATCCATTGCATTTTCAGACCAAAGATCAGATACAGATAATTAGAGATGACATATGTATAGAATAAGATATATTTTAGACAGATGTACAAAAGAAAAAAAAAATTGTTCTACGAGATCTTAGCTTCACCGCAAAAAGCAATATCTAGGTAAGTTAAAATGACTTAAATTAAGAGTATTTGATTTCATTTGAGTAGATTCAACTTGACAAGTACAATTATCTACCAATGGACTAAGTATGTTTTTCTTAATTCAAGCAGTTTTAGATTTAGTTTCTTATTTTAAGTGCAAAAAGTTGTTTTTCTTATCTTACGTAAGTGTAGCAAGATGTATTTTCATATTTTAAGTATAAAAAGTTTTGTTTCACTGTATAGATTATTTTCAAGTGAAATTGACTCAGATCATGGTAAAACTTTCTTAACTTGGCTAGATTTTAGTTTTTGCAGTGTTGAATTCAAGGTTCAAGGCATCTTTATTATACGTGGTTTATACGCACAGGGTCAGTGAATTGTTCCATATAGTAACCAGGAACCACACACACTGGGGTCACTTACATGACCAGTAAAGATTAGATAATTAGAATAGTCAGATAACCCAGTAATTAAATATGAGTGTTGGTGTGTAGTATTTACCCAGGGCCAAGAGCAGAAAGGGGCTCTTCACAAAATCTGTAATATGCCATTTTCATATAAATAATGTGTAATATGGACCCACCAAGATGGTTTGTACTCAGGGCCCAAAATGTTCTACACCCCTGCTGATCATCAAAAACTCCTGGTGACGTGCCAGTTAATCTATTTTAAAAGAACTCTTTCAATCTTCAACATTTCCTCTTTCAAATTTATCTTTGCATATTTTTCCGTGCCAAAACCTGCACTGGTATGAACAATCAGAATGAAAAATCTGATTACTGCTTACATGACATTTCTATAATCTGATAACTCCAGAAATCAGGCAATGATCAGATTTTTGGTGAACATAGACACTTTTTTTGCTTTATTGTAGCTTTTCGAATATTTCCGCTTTCAAACCAACACCCCTTTAGTGTTAAAACTCCCTCTCTCTCCTACGCATTTTCATCTCCGAGCTCCATTTTTGCATAAGTCCCTTCTGACAGGAGAAAGAAGCAAATTAAGCCGCCTTACCACAACACTGAGAGCCCATTAGACCTAAAACATCTCCTCTCCTCCTTCCTCGCCTCCCTCCTCATCCTCTCCTTTTCTCACCACTCCAAAGGTTAACGGCGAGGTGCTCTTCCAGACACTCCAGTCATTCGCACAAGTGAGATTTCCTTTAATTGGCTTGCCTCTGCCTTTACTCCTCTGGTCTGTTCACTCGGGCTGAACCTCAGACCCATGCTATAGAACTGTTGTAAATGTCTCTGGATGGGGAGCGTCGTCATGGATAGTTGGAAGTGCCCCGAGTAAATTGAGTCATCTGAACTCTTCGGTCGGAGCTCTTGACATCGTAGTCTTCCTCTCTTGCACTGTCACATGGAAAATTCATAGTCGCCGCGGTGACAGGTGAAGACTATTAGCGGCCATAGCATCAGAGTAATAGGAATCATATGTGAGAAAAGCAAAGATGTCATCTTGGCTTTATTATGAGTGCATGGATGAGAGTGGTCAGAGCATACAGATATAGTGAGTAAATATTCTGCATTCACTTCTCAACACTTTGACTAACTTAAAACTGCTGTAATGTTACTGTCTTAACGCGAAAAACAGAACTCATTTTACACTGTTAGCCTTGGTCCAAAGTTATTCCTCATTTCCCTTGTGCATTACAAGCTTCCTATAATTCACCAGCCGTGATGAGTTTATAAGAGCTGTTCACAATTCCTGATATCAGTTAAGCCGATATCCTGGTTGGGCCTTTAACTGGATGTAATAAGACTATACACCTTATTCCAGAAGTTGCCATGGGCGCCGTCATCATCATTTAGGTTGTATTATTTTGTATGGAGCTGCTGATCTTGACAGCAAATAAGTTCAACATGGATGATAAAGCTGTTTTAAAGCCCCCCAGAGAATCGGTGAAGTGTTTTTACACAAATTAACGACTTTTTGTCATATTTAAAAGTTCAGTACAGCCCTATTACAAATGTTTGGAACCTGGTTAAATTATAGTATCTATGCTGAATCTACAAATGTGCATGATTAATGATACTGTTTGCAATTATGGTACATTTTAAGACTAGACATCAGTTTTAGACATGTTATAGGGTCATTTAACACCTGCAGCACATTTGTATCTGAACCTATTTTTAAACGTACAGTGGAGGAAATAGTATTTGATCACTTGCTGATTTTGTAGGTTTGCCCACTGACAAAGAAATGAACAGTCTATAATTTTAATGGTAGGTTTATTTTAACAGTCAGAGATAGAATATCAAAAAGAAAATCCAGAAAATACATAAACTGATTTACATTTCACTGAGTGAAATAAGTATTTGAACCCTCTAGCCAAAAAAAGACTGAGTACTTGGTGGCAAAACCCTTGTTTGAGGCACAGAGTTCAGACGTTTCTTGTAGTTGATGACCAGGTTTGTGCACATATCAGAAGGAATTTTGGTCCACTCTTCTTTGCAGATCATCTCTAAATCATTAAGGTTTTGTGGCTGTTGCTTGGCAACTCGGACCTTCAGCTCCCTCCATAGGTTTTCTATAGGGTTAAGGTCTGGAGACTGGCTGGGCCACTCCATGACCTTAATGTGCTTCTTCTTTGCTTTTGGTCCACTCTTCTTTGCAGATCATCTCTAAATCATTAAGGTTTTGTGGCTGTTGCTTGGCAACTCGGACCTTCAGCTCCCTCCATAGGTTTTCTATAGGGTTAAGGTCCGGAGACTGGCTGGGCCACTCCATGACCTTAATGTGCTTCTTCTTGAGCCATTCCTTCGTTGCCTTGGCTGTATGTTTTGGGTTATTGCCGTGTTGGAAGACCCATCAACAACCCATTTTTAGTTTCCTGGCAGAGGAAAGGAGGTTGTCACTCAGGATTTTAATGGTACATGGCTCCGTCCATCCTCCCGTTGACGTGGTGAAGTTGTCCTGTGCCCTTGGCAGAAAAACACCCCCAAAGCATAATGTTTCCACCTCCATGCTTGACGGTGGGGATCGTGTTCTTGGGGTCATAAGCAGCATTTCTCTTCCTCCAAACACGGCAAGATGAGTTAATGCCAAAGAGCTCGATTTTGGTCTCATCTGACCACAGCACCTTCTCCCAGTCACTCTCTAAATCATTCAGGTGTTCACTGACAAACTTCAGGTGGGGCTGCACATGTGCCTTCTTAAGCAGGGGGACCTTGTGAGCACTGCAGGATTTTAATCCATTGCGGCGTGGTGTTACCAATGGTTTTCTTAGTGACTGGTCCCAGCTGCCTTGTGATCATTGACCAGCTCCTCCTGTGTCGTTCTAGGCTGATTTCTCACTGTTCTCATGATCATTGAAACCCTACGAGGTGAGATCTTGTGTGGAGCCCCAGACCCAAGTCGATTGATGGTCATTTTATATTTCTTAAATTTTTGAGTTGTCTCCTTAACACTCAGCTTCTTGCTTATGGTTTTGTAGCCCATTCCAGCCTTGTGCAGGTCTACAGCCTTGTCCCTGAAATCCTTTGACAGCAAAACCAAAGATGTTCATTTTGTCTTCTTATGTACAGGAAACATCAGGGAGACTCACCAGAACACAAAAAGACAAAGCATTGCAGGAAAACCTAAAATCCGCCCTATCAGACCAGTGTAAAAGAAATAACCACATTATGAATTGGGACGGGGCACAGGTCTTTGGATCAGAAAACAACAAGTTCAAACACTGGATCAGGGAGGCCATTGAAATCAGGAAATGAGGCACGGACAGCATCAACCGTGATGACGGAGCGTTCCTCCTTTCACACACCTGGGACACCCTCCTCCAGAAAGCACCGGGCGACGGGAGGCATGGTCAGTCTGAACGACCTGCCAGGTCAATCAGGCTGACCACGCCTACAGGAAGTAACAACAGCTGATATACGACACGTCATCACCAACACCGTTGAAAGTTCTGAAGATGGCTTGTAGCTAGCAGCCGAAACATGTCAACAAGGTAAATACACTTTACTGTATTGTCTTTAGAAAAGAACCCAAGAAGTTAAAATCCTTTGACAGCTCTTTGGTCTTTCCCATGTTGGAGAGTTTGGAGTCTGATTGATTGGCTGATTCTGTGGACAGGGGTCTTTTATACAGGTGACTAGTTAAAACATGTATCTAATAGGCTATGAGTTGATTAGGAGTGTCTAACTGGTCTGTTGGAGCCACAACTGTTAGTAGGGGATCAAATACTTTCACACAATGAACTGCAATTCAATGAATATATTTTCTATAATGTGATTTTCTGGATTTTCTTTTTGATATTCCATCTCTCAATGTTAAAATAAACCTACCATTACAATTATAGAGTGATCATTTCTTTGTCAGTGGGCAAACCTACAAAATCAGCAAGGGATCAAATACTTATTTCCTCCACTGTGTATTTACCTAAATGCCTTTGGTGTCAGATCCACATCAGATATTGTGGTATTGCCCATATGAGTGATCCAAAATAAGATTAAAAAGATTGGAAATGTCCGTTGAAAGAATGCCTGCGCGGTAGTCTTTTGTGGCCCTGGTCTGATTGAAGTAAAGATATTTCTCTCCTTCACACTTGGACTCGTCGAAGGGGGTGGGGGGGTGACTGGAGCGTGTCAGGGGAGCGAGGGAGGAGGGGATGGGTGGCCGTGCAGGGAACCCCTTTAATTGCAATCACTGTGGCAGCTCTGTGGGGATCTGCATGGCACATATACAATTAGAACAGGGACGAGAAGAGAGAAGGAGGGAGGGAGGAAGGGAGGGGAGACAGAGGGGAGAAGACAGAGAGTGTAGAAAGAGAGAGAGGAAAGGAGGGATGGAGAGAGAGGAAGAGGTGAGATAGAGAGAGGAGAGAGCTAAGGTCAGAATGAGGGAGGAAGAGGAGAGATAGAGTAGAAAGACAGAAGAAAACAAGGGTGGAGAGAGAGGAAGAGCTAGGGTCAGAATGAGGGAGGGTAACGAGAGATAGAAGAGAAAGGAGGGAGAGAGAAAGAGGAGAAAAATTGAAGAGAGGGTGGAGGAAGAGAAGACAGGAAACACAAAAGAGGAGAAATTTGAGAGGAGAGAGACCAGAGCAATGAGGACAGAAGAAAGAGAGAGAAACAGAGAGACAGGAAAGTGAGGGGAGAGATGTAGTAAGAGAGGAGAAACAGCGGAAGGAGGGAAAAAGGGTGGGGCATATAGAGAAAGTGAGGGAGGAGAGCGATAGGAGCGAGAGCAAGGAGGAAGAGGAGATAACGAGAGACACATCAGAGTTAAAAGAGAGAGAAAGAGAATTGCTGTGAGGAGAGAAAGAGAAAGAGGAGAAAGAGGACAACTATAGTGCACTGTGTCTCTGACGTGTCTCACAGTGACAGTCCTGGCCCTCTGTGTGTGTGTGTGTGTGTGTGTGTGTGTGTGTGTGTGTGTGTGTGTGTGTGTGTGTGCGTGCGTGCGTGTGTGTGGGCGCGGGCGGGTATTTATCACATGTCGGGACTAAAATCTGTACACACACTTACACACACTCACATCATGGGGACCTGGCTCCTTTATGGGGACACAAATCAGGTCCCCACAATGTCAATCTTATTTTATTAGACATGAGTTCAACTTCAGATAAAGTGCATTTACTAAATATCTTGCCTACACACTAAATATCTAGCCTGGACACAGACAGAAGACGTGACATTTGCAGAGGTAATTCCATAACTGTTACCTAGCAACCATAATGTAATGGGTTAAAACTTGTCCAAATTACTATAAAGACAAAAGTTATAATTTAAATGAACAAAAATAAATTATAACATATTTATTTTGTTAAAAGATAGTTTAAAGTGTCAGAAAAACGCCTTCCCTGTGTGTAAATGTTTGTTGTTGTTTATTGTCATGTCTATAAGATGTTTAATGTTCACTATGGGCCAAGGGAGTGCTGCAATTTCCTGTGTGTACAACCTGTATATATGTTTTTTGACAATAAAGCTGACTTTGAACTTTGACCTTTGAACTTTAAATTGTCCTTGCATTTTGGATTGAATTTTCCGTGTTGATGAGACAGGTAGGGGAATTCGCTTTTAGAACTCACTGCTGCTTCCTGTATTTTTTAAGTTTTATTTTAAACTTTTTTCCCCATAAATTGTAGGATGATACTAAATTTAAATAGATTTTCTATGTTGCTATGCTTGTTTCTACTTTTTTAGTGCGGGGTCTGTCATCTGCTTTTTTTTCCATTTTTATTTTATTGCTTTGCCTGAAATGTTCCACAGCTTTAAACGTATCTATCTTGCATTTATTAATTTACAGGTGTTTTTATTACTTTAAAAAACATGAGCAGGGTCACCTCTCCACAGATTCGACATGTAACTTGGCTTGGTGGCGTCACTTTTTTGCTTCTATGGAGATAGATGCATTTAATGCAGTACTGTGGTGCATCATGGATAAGGCGACAAGATCTCCATGGAGACGAGAAGGTAAACTCTGAGTGCCTTGAAGCGCTATATAAAAATGTGACCACTGTAACGGACCCTCCACCAGAAAAGCTACGCAGTGCACCTTTAATTTTACCATCTCCAGGGAGTAAATGTAAATCAATGTAATGTCCCCAGCACGCACGTAACCCCTGCATGTGTGTGAGCGAGAGTGTTTGTGTTGGAGGGTTAATTGAGACACACTGCTCGTCTACGGTCGGAGCGGGGTCACAGCACAGCGCCGCACCTCCCCCGCCTCCATCTCACCCCAATTTATACTGCCCCCTACTGTCAGACCCCCAGCATCCTTACATCACCCGCACCATCACATGACACACGCACAAAGCTATTCATTTAGACCCAATTTACAGCGACCAGTCTGACGTACGTCTATGTCACGATACAATCCATATAATGATGACGTGACGTGATCATTACAATAACAATGTCTGTTTATGTGTAACTTTTCTTTGACTGGAATGTTTCACCGTATGGCGTTAAACTTGTCTAACTTGCATTTCTTAAACTGCAGGTAGCCTCTCCACAGACCTGACCTGGTTGTTGTCACCCTCTTGCCTCCACGCAGATTGTTAAGTTTGGTGGAACTTTTTCTCAAAGTTCTCAAACAAGATCAGGTTACCATGACAAAACTGTGTAAACAATAATGTAAATAATCTAGTGATCTCTCCCGTGCCCTATTGCTGTACGAGTCTATCCAAGCCTCAGCCCACTCAAGCCTCAAGTCAGCCATGCTCCTGCATCAACTTTTCATTGAAATGCAAAAGTGTGATACGAAACAATACACCACAGTTTCAGTTACAGAATGCACGCTGATTGTGTTATGACACCGTTCTGAAGGGGGGGTGACTTAGCACGGGGAGGAAGGGGGAGAGGGAGAGACTCAGGGCATGAAAAAAAAAAACTGAAACTAATTATGTGATTAACTAGCATGTTCATATACTGTCTTCGGGGGGATTTAACATTTTCAAAACAATGAAAGGTAACATGGTGATCTATGTGTATTATGTGTTAACAATAAAGGACTGTAACACTCCTTCTTAAAAGGTCCTATATTACCTGGAGTTGTGTTTTGTTTCATTCACACGTTTGAGTAATCCTAATAAAGTCTATGCCTACATCTCCGCTTTGTGATGTCATGAAGTGGTAGATTTCAAGTTAACAGCTACCATTGGCCTTTAGTTCAGTAGAAATTGGTAATTCCAGAGCTGAAATCATGCAAATGATTCTAGTGAAGCTGTATGGACTTTAAAAACACAGTGGGGCACTTTCTGTATTACCACGACATCAAAAGGTGAAACAGAGTGTTTTCTGTTTGAGAGAAGAACTCAGCCTAAATATACAGGGTTTGTGTGTTAAACATGTGTGAATGAAACAAAACACAACTCCAGGTCTGTTTATGATGAGGAAACAACATTATAACACACATCTGAAAACAGTGTAATATGGGCCCTTTAACACAAACACAGTGGACTGATAAAGCGATAGGCCTGTTTAACTCGCCTGTGTGTTGGTATTCTCCCCTCTCTCTGTGTGGCTGGCCTCTCGACTGGGCCACATGTTAGCTAATTAACACCGCTGTTAACAACGCTCTCTGCTAATTAAATAATCAAATAATTCATTCATTAAAACCGGGCTGTGATCTCTGGCGCGCTGCCTGGGACAAACCACCCCGGCCGCTGCAGTGGAAACCCAAAGGGACGGGGCTTCAAGATGAGCATATCACCTGTCAGATGCACCTGTCAGAGGCACCTGTCAAATGTATCTGTAAGAGGCACATGTCAGAGGAGTTTAAGCAAATGATGCAGTAAGATAAAAGTTGAGAGGTGGAGGAGTCTTTCTATTATGGATTAATCAAATACATTTGTACTCACATAATTACGCTATGTTTTTTCATATATATATTGTTTTTAACTTGAATTGACTTGATTTTCATTAAAAAAATAAATAAATAAACAACAACAATAATAATAATTGCATAAAAAGTGATTACCATCTTCTTGTATTGACCTGAATGTTCCAATTTTGGTATTAAACTTATCTATCATGCATTTTCAATTACAAGTGTTTTTATTGCTTTAAAGGTGCGTTGTGTAACTTTTCTGGTGGAAGGTCCATCAAATGCAAGTTACAGGTCAGATCTGTGGAGACTAGGCACCCCGCTCACAGTCAGAGTGCCTGTTTTCTAGGTATTTTTGAGCTGTAAAACCACATGTATTTTAATAATTGTTAGATAGAGTTGTTTAATGTTATACGGTGGAACATTACAGGCAGAGCAATGACTCTCCATAGAAACAAGCAGCTGATGGAACCCTGACCAAAAAGTTACATAATGCACCTTTAAAATGTCTTTCTGCACAGATTTGACCTGTAACCAATGGGAACCTACATTTTTGATTCTATGGAGATATGGAGTAATGCCATACTGTGGGATATCCCCGGCAAAGGGAGACAAGAAGGTGACAGACCTCCAGCAGAAAAGTTACAGAGTGCATCTTTAATTAAAAAAAACAAACTGACTCTTCATATCCAGGAAACAGAATAAAAACAAGGAACCCAAAAACAACTACTTAATTA
Source organism: Taenioides sp. WSHXM2023 (assembly GCA_029959045.1). Taxonomy (NCBI): domain Eukaryota; kingdom Metazoa; phylum Chordata; class Actinopteri; order Gobiiformes; family Gobiidae; genus Taenioides; species Taenioides sp. WSHXM2023. The sequence goes on from CM057087.1 coordinate 8,400,396, forward strand.
AATTAGTGAAGCTAATGTAGGTTTGTTTTTGCAGTGTATAAGGAAACAGTGTCTTTGAACACATGAGTGGCACCTGTCACATGAGAGGAGGAAAAGAAACTGTTCTTTTTCTATTGTGGATTCTTCAAAAGCCTTTAGACTGAAGCAGGGAGCTCCCCCAGACTCTCACATGAGTCTGTAACTTCAAACCAAACACACGTCTCGGCTTTGTATTTATATGATTCATTATCTCCTTCTGCAAAAGGCAATTACAGCAGGACCAAGAGGGACAGGAGAGGGACAGAAGAGGACAGGAGAGAGGGACAGGAGAGGGATTGCAGAGGACAGGAGAGAGGGACAGGAGAGGGACAAAGAGGGACAGAGAGAGATGGGAAAGGGACAGGTTTTAACAGAGCAGACGTGTCTTACAAAGAAAGAGAACTGCTCTAAAGCAGAAAACACATTGCAAAACAAAACATTATCTTGAATTTATTGTGAAAACATTATAGACTCATTAGTCCACCAACCTGAAGGACAGAGGTTTCGTTCCCACTAGGACCAAGTTCTGTCACTGTGTCTTTAGGCAAGACATTAATGAACATAGTGAGCATGAGTAATTGGTGGTTGGAGGGACGAATGGCGCAGAATGGCAGCCTCACTTCCAACAATCAGCCCCAGGACAGCTGTAAACATACAATACACATACAATAGTAGCTTTTGGACACTCAGTAAACTGTAGAGTGAATGAATGACCACAGTGTAACGCTTTGAGAGGCTTTGAAAAACCTGTAGAGCATAACACATTATTATTATTTAAAAGAACACAAATGCATAAAAAGATTAAAGACATAAAAAGGACTAAACTGGGACTAAACCGAATCTGGACTTCACCATGGACTCAAACCTGGACTAAAGCTAAACAACTCAAACAGGAGAAAACATGTGGAGAGTTCACCCCCACTGAAAATAAAAATGCATCTTTTTCTTACATATTATAAGAAAAATCAATCACTGAATAAATGCAAAATAGATACGTTTAATGCCGTACTGTGAAACATTCCAGGCAAAGCAACAACATCATCACTAAACAAGCAGGTGTCAGAAAAGTTACATAATGCACCTTTAATAAGCATGACCAATTGAATTGTTGGGTCGCCATAACAACTACAGTAGCGTAGAAGTAACCACACAGCTTTAGCAGTAATTGAAGAAACATAAATATACGTAAATATTACCATCTCCATAATGTTTAATGGAGTGTAGAAAATTGTTCCAACATGGACCTCACCGCGCACCCCTGAACGCGTCATGCGCTTTCCGTGGTTTCATTTTCCATCTTTAATAAAACAAAAGCTGCCCCGTGTTCTTAAATTTGGAGTGTGAGCGATGGCGTTTTCGGGGTAGGGTCCCAGACAGATAGATGAACCCTTAATACAACTGATGACACCAGAAGAAGGATGGATCGGGACAAACTAGGTCTTTCATCATCTTTTTTTCCCCTTCATCCAAAAAAAGAAAGATGGCGATGTGGATCCGGCATCATCTCTCAAACAAAAGCCCCTCTCTCCTCTCTTTCTCTCTTTCTCTCCTCTTCTCTCTCTCCATTTAGGCACTCCGTTAGCTATAATCATTTTCATATAATTCATTTTCATACAATTCCTTCTCCTAATCATTATCAGGCCCACTAACGTCTTAATGACTTCATAAATTTAAGCTATAAAAAGTAATGGAGAAAGACAAATGATATAATTAGGGATAAATCTTAGCAAAAATCCATTTATCAAAACACGCAAGGCCCGGAATATTCCCCGCCATTAGGCCCTGGTATAATTAACACAGAGCTCTCAGTTATGAAGGAAACCTGCACGCCGAGATATTAAGATTGCAAAGCCCGACTGTTATTAAATTGACCGATGAAGCCACGACGTATAATATGATGTGGATTATTAGAAGCCTTTTTAATTAAAAAGAACGTGCAGACTTTTTTCATCCTTTGCTCTTTTTTTTATATTTAAATTTTGAACGCTTTATGGAGCCCTGAACTCATCTGGTGATGGGGCAATGAGACGGAGAGGAGAGTGGACGCAGCGGCGGGAGAAAGCAAAGTCATCGCTCACGTTCGCTAATATGGAGGTCTTCGGAGCTAATGTACACGTACCACACTGGATTTGTCCATATTATATTTTAAAGGGCCCATATAACGCAAAATGGACTCTTGTGAGCTTTAAGTCATGTTAGAATGTTGTTTCCTCATCAAAAACATACCTGGAGTTGTGTTTTGTGTCATTCACGCGTTATTCATTCATTCATCATTTCATTCATCCGTTATTATTAGTCTGTCTACATCTCCAAAGCTTAAAATGCTCTGCTCAAGTTAACAGCTACATTTTACCTTTAGATCAGTAGAGATTGGTAATTCCAGGGATGATAGTACCCAAATAATTCTAGTGAAGGTGTATGGAGTTTAAAAACACAGTGGAGCAGTGAGTCTTTCCTGAACAGCTTTAGAATGATCTTGAGATGTATCAGAACTAGTATCAGATTAGTATAGGACACAAATAGCACACATGGGAATATAAAGGGTTCTGCAATTTCATGTTGAAAATTACATTCTATTGTCTAAATAAAGAGTCATTTTTATTATCATCATAGTATCGGAATCAGTATTGAGTATTGAGGCTATTTCTTTATATCAAAATGTAATTTGAAATGCTAGTATCGTGGACTTCTGTGCGGTGTTTGCATGATCTGGCTCCAGATCTGGAGATGGGTCCAGCGCCCACTGCTCCTGACAGGTTGCCCCAGCGACACTGAAGGATGGGTCAAATGCAGAGGACAAATTTCTATTTAGTTCTGGTTGTGTGGGCCGTTTGAATGTTCTCCCAGCTATTTACTTAGCTGAGAGAACTGGCTGATCATTATTCTATATTACAGTTACAGTTACTTTATTATTGCTGTGCAGCAAAGACAACAGACAAACATGTAGCAGACAGTAAAAACACTAAGGTGTATGGAAAAAAAACACATTGAACCAATCACAAAGTCATATTTAAGATGAAAAGAGCTGTAGATTGACTGACATGAACGATAAAACTGTCATAGCTGGAGAAGCAGGGGCCCTTGCACATACAGAGATACAATATGGGCTTTTTCATGGCCGATGCCGATACTGATTGTTTAGCAACCGATGACCGATCAGTTCTGCGGAGATGATTTTGAATTATGTAATTTAAATTTACAACAAACTCACCTTCATTTTTGTCATAAACCCATATAAGAGCTGTGTAGTCATGTTTTGTGCAGTTATCTCTTTGCACTCAAGTGTTTAAATAAAGCTTTATGCGTATTTTTAGGCTGCAGGTCATCCAAAACAAAATATCGGCCTGTGCTGAGGATTTAAGGCAGATAGATGATACAGTAAGAAGTCCAAATATCCTCCTGATATACTGGCCAACCGATATATCGATCAATCTCTGCTTGCATAGTTCGTGTATGATCCAACTCATTGCAGCTTTCATAATATTAGAGCGGGTATCTCGTGGGTATATATAGTGGGTATATATAATGGGCACATAGTGGGTAGAGGACCAAATATTATTAGAATATAACAGTTTGAAAAGTGCCACATGAGCTGAACTCTAAAGGTCACCGGATTCTTCTGTCAAACTGCAGAAGAACATCTAGAAACGCTAATCCAGCAAATCCCACTAATCCACTGTTCTAAACGAATAAAGGCCATTCACACTTCCACACGCTCTGTCTCTCTCCTCTGTCTCCTTCTCCGCCTCTCTGCCTTCGCTTAGCTCCTCTTCTCCCCTCTCCCTCCTCTTCTCCCTCTCTCCCAGTTTCCCCTTTCGTATGACTCCTCTCCTCCTCCCTCTCTTCCTTGTTCAGTCTGTCATCAACTTTTGTCCTCCTCTCACCTCCCGTTTTCTTCTTTCTCCCACTCTCCTCATTCTTTTACGTCTTTCTCCCTTTTCTCTGCTCCTTTCTTTACCCCGTCACATTTTTGGTCCTCACCTTCTCCCTGTCTCTCTTCTACTCCTCCTTTCCTCCTCCACTCCTTTCTTTAACTCCTCTCTTCCTCCCCCTCTTGCTCCTCCCTGTTTCTACTCCCGTTCCCTCCCCTCTCTCACCACTTTTCCTCCTCCCTTTCTCTCTACCTCCTCTCCTCCCTCTCTCCTTTCTCTATTATCTTCTCTCCCCTTCCTATTAACTTATTTCTCTTATTTGGTTCCTTCTTTCTCCCCTTTCTGCCCTCCTTCTGTCCTGTCTTTCTTTCTCTCTCTCTTCTATCCACCTCTCCTCCTCCCTCTTTCCCCCTCTCTGCCTCTCTCCTCCTCCCTCTCCCCCTCTTCTTCTTAGTAGCAGTCTTGTCTAAAGCGGCGGCTCATATCTGGTCCTTCCCCCTGATTTCACTTGACCTTCAGAGCACTTTTTGGTGCTTTGACAATGGCCTCTTTAAAAGTCATCACACTTTATTGAGTTTGCAGCGCACGTGTCTAAATGGACCGCAGTCTTTTACCGCACACACGCACACACACACACGAGACAGAGTCAGTATAAGCCCACCATAAAGCATCCAATTACACAATTACTGTATTTTATGTAGCGTGCGTTTGAACAGGGACGCAGTGTGGTCACATTAGCATTGAAGTCTATGGACAGAAGCTACAGCGTTGATTTTCAGACATCTCCTCTTGAAAATTCTCCTCACATTCAGAACAAAATATAAACTTCTTTTACCTGAAATAAGTCATAGTTTGAGGCTTCGATTGTTGATTCTGTAAAAATCCTTTATGTAAATTTTTCTCCTTTTTATGTGTAAGCAGTCATGTTTGTTTTTGACGTTTTTTGGAAACAGAGCATGCTTATTGGTTAATCCGCCTGTCGATCACGCCCTCTGAAATCAGGGAGACGGGATACAGCTCCAGATACACTCGTCTTTCTAAAGTTTTGGCCACGTCTCAATTCTCTTTCCTCGCTTCTTTCTCCTTGATTCCTCTCCTCAATCCTTCGTTTTTCAGCTGACAATCAAATGTGGCATATTAAGCGGTGTCTCAAAGAAAAGCACGGAGTAAAGGAGTAAACCTGAGGGAGGCTTCAGGAGGCAGACGTCAGATTAAAGAATCAAACTTTATTGGAGAGGAGTTTCTATCCTCTCTTCGCTGTGTCTCCTCTGTGGGTGGGACTTCCTCACCCATTTCCTGCAGAATTGAGGACAGGAATCAAGGAGAAGGAAGTGAGGATAAAGAAATTAGATGCGGCAGCTTCTAATACACCTCCAGATCCACTTTGGTCTTTGTGAAGTTTGGTCAAAGCGTGAGGTTCTGGCTGGACAGGTAAATGCTGAGGACAAAGTTCTGATCCAGAGGAGGAAGCAAAACAATCACCAGTGCCAAATACCAGAACCAGGCACCAGGTTAATGAAAACATCTGCACCGTTTTTTTATCCTCAATTGTGTAACTTGTGAATATTTTTAGTGGCTGGTGTTCCTGGAATCTGAATCAGACGAATAGAAGTGTACTGTGACTCAAAAAGTTGAAAAATAGTGAAGCAATAGTACCCAATGAGGTGTACTGTTACTTTAAAGGTCCATATAAGGCTCACAAGAGTCAATGTTGTGTAATATGGGACCTATAATCATTTTACTCAAGTAGAAATAGAAAGTTAATCTAAAACAAAATGACAATAAAAATGTAACTCGTATCATCCATGTCACTGACCATGTAAATGTGTTGTTATGGTTTAGTCTTGAGTTTTGTCTTTAGTTTATCAGATAATTGGGGTACTGAAAGGAAAATAAAAAATAAAAAGACTGCTGGTTCAGTACATTTACATGAATAAACAACACAAAGAACTGAGAAACAGCGGGGATTTCTGCAGGGAACAGTTCAAAGTAGGAAGGGGTTGTCCCTAAAGAACTTTGAGTGCCCACTGGACACAGAAAAGCACTATATACTGTAGATGTGACCATTTGTACAATTTAAGTGACATTTGAAAACGTATGGTATAATTTTATTGTGAAATATCCTGTTGATGAGAGAAAGAATCAGAACTTTAGCAGTCACAGATGTTCTTTCCACAGGCCCTCTGCCCTCCAGCACCACACAAACACAGCAGTATTATCTACAATATTATCTCCACTATTCTTTGCCTGGTGACAGAGTCTGCCACACTTCTCTACATGATAATAAGCTCCTCTCCTCCACCTCCTCTTTCCTTTTTTTTCTCTCGCTCTCCTTCTCCTTGTTCTCTCTTTCCCCTCATCTCTCACCTCTCTCCCCTACCCCATCCTCTCTCTTTCTCTTGCTCTCTCTATCCCCTCCCTCATCTCTCACTCTCCTACTGTCTCTCTCTCCCTCCTTTTTCCCTTCTCCATCTATCTCTCCTCCCTCTCTCCCCTCTCTCGTCTCATTCCCTCCCTTTCGCTCACTCTCTCTGCCCCCCTCCCTCCCTCTCCCCCTCTCTCTCTCCATGATCGCTCCTCCCTCTTCCATCTCTCTCTCTTTCCCACTCCCTCTCTCCCGCTCTCTCTTTTCATGCCCCCTTCCTCTCTCTCTCTCTCTCTCTCTATCTATCTCTATCTCTCCCCTCTCTCCATGACCACTCCTCCCTCCTTCCTTCTCTCCCTCTCTCCATGCCCCCCTCTCCCCTCTCTCCCTCTTTCTCTCTCTCCATTCCCCCCTCTCTCCTTTCTCCCTCCCTCTCTCCATGCCCTCCCTCTCTCCTCTCCCTCTCTCTCTTTCCATGTCCCCCCTCTCCCCGCTCCCCTCTCTCCCTCCCTCTCTCCATGTCCCCCCTCTCTCCGTCTCTCTCTTTCCATGCCCCCCCTCTCCTCTCTCCCTCTCTCTCTCCATGTCCCCCTCTCTCCTCTCTCCCTCCCTCTCTCCATGCCCTCCCTCTCTCCTCTCTCCCTCCCTCCCTCTCTCCATGCCCTCCCTCTCTCCTCTCTCCCTCCCTCTCTCTCTCCATGCCCCCCTCTCTCCTCTCTCCCTCTCTCTCTCCCTCTCTCTCTCCATGCCCTCCCTCTCTCCTCTCTCCCTCTCTCTCTCTCTCTCTCCATGCCCTCCCTCTCTCCTCTCTCCCTCCCTCTCTCTCTCCATGCCCTCCCTCTCTCCTCTCTCCATGCCCTCCCTCCCTCCCTCTCTCCATGCCCTCCCTCTCTCCTCTCTCCCTCCCTCTCTCTCTCCATGCCCTCCCTCTCTCCTCTCTCCCTCTCTCCCTCTCTCCATGCCCTCCCTCTCTCCTCTCTCCATGCCCTCCCTCTCCTCTCCCTCTCTCAGCGGGGGAGCTGTCAGGTCTAAATGAGAGCGCTGGACATGTGGCCTGGTCCCTGAGGTCATTAAATGGTCAGTGATTGGCTGATTGGAGGTTGGCGTTGGTTCTTTATGTGAGGTTCATTTGCATACAGACCTTTCACTGGAGCACATTTAAACATTCTGTATGTCACACTAACTGGGCCTCTGTCTCTCTCCCACAATGCACTGCGGTTCTCTACAACTATAAGACAGACTGCATGTTCAATTTAAATATAATTATCAAAAGTGTATTTTTGATTTTAATGTCCCATATTAGATTCAATAGTTAATTAGTTAGTTAAAAACATACATACAACATACATTATTACATATCTGTCTATCAAACTCTACTCACAAAAATACAGCTACATGGGAATTCATGCAAAAACTACTTATGAGGAAAGAAGTACTACTAAAATGTATTTATATAAAGACGGATATTTGTCAATCATGAGCTTAAAGGTCTTATATTACACAAAATTGACTAACTAATGTAGTTGCCTAATCAAAAACAGACCTGGAGTTGTGTTTTGTTTCATTTTGAGTAATTTTTTATTATTAGTCTGTCTACATCTCCAAAGCTCAAAATTCTGTGTATTTATGACCATGTAAAATAATAACAACTGTTTGGGATGTGCTCCAAACAACCACACTTTTAAAAATGAACAAATGAATGTAAAAATATACTTAAATGTACCCTTATACTGATATACTTTGAGTATTTTTACTTCAGCTGATACCTGGGCTCTCCCTGTAACTTGACATTTTTGAGTGTACCGTAGCTTTAACATATAGATTTGTTTAATTCCTGGCTATATCTGCTTTCTGATATATGCAACATTTGAAGTACTTTTTTCCCCATTAAGAAGATATAATATTTAAATTGTTAATCACTATGGCAACAGTCTTAATTTTCCATCATTCTGAAAGCCATGGACACACACCTGCTCTGATACCAAATTCAGTTAATTAAAAGTATATTTACGTAACACACAATCTATATATTAAAGCATATTCTCCCTTTAGGTGCTGTCCATTCTTCCAGATTCTCCATCTTCGCACTGTATTCCCATGATGCTTTGCGGTTGGCGGAGGGCTGTATGCGTGGCCACATCTCAAACTGCTTATCTCACTTCCGCACGGGCTCCTCTCGCTCATCGGCGCTTTAATTGAAAAAGTGTAATTAATCGTTCTGGACTGGACAGTGGCCAGAGACGAGAGACGGGAGAGGGAGAGGGGGAGAAGAGGAGGAGAGAGATGGAAGCAGAGGAGAGAGAGAGAGAGAGAGGTAGAGGAGAGGAGAGAGAAAGACAGAGGAGAGGAGAAAGAGGAGAAGAGAGGAAAGGAGGAGAGAAGAGAAAGATGGAAGCAGAGGCGAGAGAGAGAGAGGCAGAGGAAAGAAAAGAGAGAGAGGAAGAGGAGAGAAGAGGAGAGAGAGAGATGGAAGCAGAGGAGAGAGAGAGAGAGAGAGAAGGAGAGGAAAGAAGAGAGACAGAGGAGGGAGAGGAGAGAAGAGGAGAGAAAGAGATGGAAGCAGAGGAGAGAGAGAAAGAAGAAAAGAGGAGAGAGACAGGCAGAGGAGAGGAGAAAGAGAGCGACAGAAGCAGAGGAAAGAACAGAAAGAGAGGAGGAAGAGGAGAAAGAGAGAGATGAAAGCAGAGGAGAGAGAGAGAAGCAGAGGAGAGGAAAGAGAGAGAGACAGAGGAGAGGAGAAAGAGAGAGAGAGGCAGAAGCAGAGGAAAAGAGAGAGAGAGACAGAAGCAGAGGAGAGGAGACAGAGGGAGAGAGAGGAGGAGGAGAGGAGAGAGAGCGAGAGACAGAAGCAGAGGAGAAAGAGAGAGGACGAAAGTGACCCAACACTGCCCCCTGGAGGTGCTCTGTGTGGTCTACTGAGTCTGCAGCACAAATAAGAGCTGAGGATCTGAAAAGTATAAAGAGACAGACATTACAACAGTTTTACAATTTGTATTTACTTTTTTATATATAGTTATTCCTTCACAACCTTAAAAACTGTACAACAAGTCACCCTTATGTAATAACCTAATATTATAGGCACCATTTTCATATGTGTACTTTTTCTCCTTACCCCACTTCTTGTGTATAGCCTTGGTGTATAATTATGTTTACTATATTTTTATTGTATTTGCACATATATATATATAGATATGTATAATTGTGCCTTATTTGACACCAGTCTTCTGCTATTTTTGCTACTTCTTTTGAATTGTATTACCTTTTTTCCTTTCTTTTCTGTATTGTAATGTGTGAGCTATTGTGTAATTTTCCTTGAGGAAGTTTGTCTAAGTCTTAAAGTTGCATTGTGTAACTTTTCTGGTGGAGGATCCATCAAATGCTTTTCTCTACGAATATGTTATTGCTTTGTCTGGAAAATTTCACAGTATGGCTTTAAACCTTTATATCTTCACAGTCGGAATGTTTGTTTTTCTAGGTATTTTTGAGCTATAAAACCACCTGTAATTGAACAAATGTAAAGTTTAAAGTCATACTGTGGAACATTCCAGGCAGAGCAATGACATATCCAAAAAAACAAGCAGGTGACGGACCCTCTAACCAAAAAGTTACATAGTGCACTCATTTTTACTGATAAAAATGGAAAAAAGCGTGGCCAAAATTTCAGATATAAACATGACTTAAAAGTACTGAAATGATCCGTCCATGCAGCAAAATCATTTTACTTGACAAGTTATCTTAAAATAAGCTCCCTCTAGACTAGAATTAATCAGTCTCTGGTCTAGTAAGTCGATAATAAATCTGAAAACAAGATGAATAACCTGATATAAGTTTTAAAATCTTGGCCAGATCAGAGAAATTTGCAGTGTCAAATTCAAAATCAAAATTAGAAGAATTAAAAAAGGCTTACACAACCAGCTCCTCAATTTGAAAGTGAAATCTGAAATGTTAAATGTTGCGTATTTTTAGTAGTTTTTTGGAATGTTTTCTGAATTGTTTAGAAATAGGTACAGAATTATAAAAATTGATATTTGATTTTTTTATTTTTTTTTACTTTATACTGTAAAACCAAGAGTCAAAACCAGTACAGAACGAAACAAGGATCTATTATTTTGATTGCAATCCCACAGTATGTCCAAAACAACTGCAGTTGACTTCATCATAGCACGGTGCTCTAATACAGATGTGTGGTGTGGCGCCCCCCGCAGGCCTGTTCCTGTCTGACCTATAGAGGTGATGCGTTCTCGTCTCTCTCTTACACCGGTGACCTTTGTAAATTGGCTGTTGAAGCAAATGGAGACTGGACGGACTAAATATATACAGGAGGAGAGGAGGAGTTTATGTCTGAAGGAGAAAGAGAAAAGTAATGATCAAAATGGAGGCTGTAAAGGTACTGCCACTGGAGTTGAATCGCAAAAGTATCCCATATTTTAAAAGGCTCATATTACAATATTTTCTGTTATAATGTTGTTTCCTCATCACAAATATAACTGGAGTTGTGTTTTGTTTGATTCATACATGTTTAACACACAAACCCTGCAGATTTATAAGGCTGTGTTCTTCTCTCAAACAGAAAACACTCTGGTCGACTTTGTAATTTGGATAATTTCAGGTCTGGAATTGCCACTGTATAATAACTATAGATAAAAGGTAGCTGTTAACTTGAAAACTCCCACTACATTACATCACAAGGTGGAACAGAGCATTATAACATGGCCAGTATCCAATAAATTCAAGTTATACAGCGTTCTTTTTCGTTTTAATCATTCCAATAATTAAAGGTGCAATATGTAACTTGTTTGACTTCATGGAGGTGTTACTCTTCCTTCTCTTGTGTCGTACACACAAATCCTGCATATTTAGGCTAAGTTCTTCCCTCAAGCAGAGAACGCTCCATCTTCCACCTTGTGATGTCATGTGGTAATACAGAAAGTGTGTCAAGTGCGTCTTTAGAATCACTTTACATAGCTTCATGACATCACAAGGTGGAACAGAGCATTTTGAGCTTTGGAGATGTAGACAGGGTTAATCAAACGTGTGAATGAAACAAAATACAACTTCAGGTCTGTTTTTGAGGAGGTAACAACATTCGAACATGGCTTAAACTCACAAGAGTCAATTTTCTGTAATATAGGATCTGTAAAGAATTGATCAAAGTTGTTGTATACTTGACCTTGTGCAGTGATAAATACAGGGACCACCTCCTCCAGGACCACCTCCTCCAGGACCACCTCCTCCGGCACCACCTCCTCCAGCACCACTTCCTCCGGCATCACCTTATACAGGACTCATCCAGGACTCATGCAGGACTCATGCAGGACTCATCCAGGATTCATCCAGGATTTATACAGGACTCATCCAGGACTCATCCAGGATTCATCCAGGACTTATACAGGACTCATCCAGGACTCATTCAGGACTCATCCAGGATTCATCCAGGACTCATTCAGGACTCATCCAGGATTCATCCAGGACTTATACAGGACTCATGCAGGATTCATCCAGGACTTATACAGGACTCATCCAGGACTCATCCAGGACTCATTCAGGACTCATCCAGGATTCATCCAGGACTTATACAGGACTCATGCAGGATTCATCCAGGACTTATACAGGACTCATCCAGGACTCATCCAGGACTCATGCAGGACTCATCCAGGATTCATCCAGGATTTATACAGGACTCATCCAGGACTCATCCAGGACTCATTCAGGACTCACACAGGACTCATACAGGACTCATCCAGGATTCATCCAGAACTCAGGACTCATATGGACTTGTAGAGGACTTGTATAGGACTCATGCAGGACTCATACTGCTGCTGTTAGACATAAATGAGATGCACAGGAATGGCTTATGTCGCTAATCTGAAGGATTTAGGGCCCGCGATATAACGTGACACCCACTGAGCTAATGACATACAAGTTTAATCCAGGAGAGACGGAGGAGAGGAGAGAGAGAGAGACAGAGAGACAGAGAGAGAGAGAGGAGGTCAGAGAGAGAGACAGAGAGAAAGAAGCAGAGAGAGGGGAGATAGAGACCGAGTGAGAGAGACAGAGAGAAGGACAGACAGAGATAGGGGAGAGAGAGAGAGAGAGAGAGAGAGAGAAAGAGCGAGAGAGGAAAATGATGGAAAAAGCTATGGTAAAGTCTTCAACTTCTTGGTTTCCCACATGGATCTGTGATAAGCAGGTCTTCTCTCTCGCTTCTCTTCATCCCCTTGTATGTTCTCCAGTTTGTCTCTTTGTAAATAGCACGAGGTGTGGGTGAAATGTAATGCACAATAAAGATTTGTTTAAAAAAATCTGTCTCTTCCTCTCTTCTCTTTCTTCCTTATATCTTCTCTCTCCTCCCTCCATCCCTCCCTCCTCTTCTCCCTCCTTCATGGACCCCTGGCTGTGGACTTTAATTCTTTCTCATCACAGTAGAAAAATCACCTTGGAGCCTTTTCAGAGCTGCACTCATTAACCACGCCACAAAAGGTGATGGGCACAATGGACATTTTCATTCTCTTCTCCTCCTCCTCTCCCTCTCTCTCTCTACCTCTCTCCCTCTCTCTCTCCATTCTTCTCTCTGATGGGGTGCGTATGGATCTACATTATTTTGTCTCGGCGTGTGGGCTAGTGCTACTGCTGCTCCTTAAAATTATTCAAATGTGTCACATTGTCATTCACGGGGGACAATTACCTCATCAAAAAGACCCAAATTAAAGGTATACTGCCCCAGACCTCCCGCTTTCACCAAATCAAGTTTTACATTTAAACTCACATATTATGCCTTCAGAAAATATACAGGTTCAAGTTTTTGTTATGGATTAAAATTTCAAATCTATAATACTTTTCTTTTTTTTCAAATAGCTTTATTCGTTTTTATTGGTTCGTTTTTGGTGTATACTATCACAACTGTCACCTCAGAGGGCGGTACACAATTTCCGATAAATAAGTTTCAGCACAAATCTTCAAAATCCACACATTTGAAGCTTTCTTAAATCTCAAAATCTTCACAAAATACTTGTTCTTTTCACCCTTTAAGTACATTTTTAAACACTTCAGTCAATTTTTTCACTTTCACTTTGATTTGAGTTTTTTTTTGCTCCAGCATCTGCACTTTTACCAACAAAACTGAACACTTCCTCCACCGCAGCTCCACCCCTACTCCATCCGAAAGCCTCCCCGTACAAGACATTATCAATAAATACAAATAAAAAATGTGATTGTTTTGTTTTTTAAGATGGGAAATTTGAGACTGGTTTTGTAAATTGCATCGGTGGTTAGTTGTGTCAATGGGCAGCTGGAAATTGCTTACACATAATTTTTACATATAAACTATAAAATGAATTAAAACGGAGTAACAGAATGCTGATTTTAACTTTGTGAATATATGACGAAAAAATTGAATGAGTTAGAGAGCGAGCTTTTGTTTTTCAAGATATCTTTGTGCAATAAAAACACCTGTAACTGAAGAACGCAAGGTTAACGCCGTACTGCTTACAAGGCTATAGGAGTGAATTTAAAAAAAAAAATGAAATAAAAACACCAGGATCATGCAAACATTTTAAGACCAAAATGAGGAGCGTGACAGCAGCAGTTACAGAGAGAGGAGTGATAATTTTTCTATGTAAAATGAACTGGAGCCAGAGTCGATGGAGCTGGAAGCACGACCATGCTCACTTCCTATTTGAAAGTGGGTTAGCTATGCAGTCTATGAGTTGGACCGTCTACCAGAAAGGTTTCCTAGTGCATCTTTAAAGAACGACTTAGCAGGTCGAGAGAACTACAAACATATATTTAAATCATTCAAAATTATGACCAGTTTTACACTTTTTTTTTTTACATTTTTAGTCCAAAACATTTTCTATCTATAGTCGCATTGGGTGTAAAATTCCACGCGAATATTTAAATGCAGTAATTGAACCCTCGGTCATCACCTCTGTGTGTGTCTCCGGGGGTTACACTCTTTAGTAATGGGCCTGTATGAAGACATGAAATACCCCAATGCCCCAGCCAGATACCCCCTCAGGTACTCTTCACACCTCCATTACCCCTCCTCCACCCTCTCCACCCTTTACCCCATCCAAACCACAAACCCCTCATGTATTAGGCCTGGTTTAATACTATTACTTAAGTATATTTTTTACTTTGATACTTTTATCTGTACTTTTATTTTCTGGTGGAGGTTTCGTCAAATGCTTTTCTCCATGGAGATGTTATTTCTTTGTCTGGAATGTTTCACAGTATGGCATTCACTCTTTCTATCTTCATGGAGACCGAACCAGACCAAGTTACAGGTCAGATCTGTGGAGAGGCGACTCCGTTCACAGTCAGAATGCCTGTTTTTGTAAGCATTTTTGAGCTGTAAAACCACCAGGCAGAGCTGTTTAATGTCATACTGTGGAACATTCCAGGCAGAGACAGTGACATGTCCATAGAAACAAGAAGGTAATGGCCCCCCACCAAAAAGTTACATACAGTGCACGTATAAGTAGATTTTTAAACAGTTAATTAAATACTTTTACTTAAGTCGATTTTTTCGTGTGATACTTTTACTTTTGCTTGAGTATTTTTTTTTTTTTTTTTTTTTGCTCCAGCATCTGCACTTTTACCAACAAAACTGAACACTTCCTCCACCACAGCACCACCCCTATCCCACACCTCCTCCCTCCTCCCCCTACCCCATCCGAAAGCCCCCTCCTGTCAGTCAGAGCGCCCCACAGCCGCCTGCCTCCCCGGACAGTGCGCAGCGGCTAGGTGGGCGCTCAGGGATCCAACCCATTTAATGAGGCAATTTCTCCCATAATAAGATTGGTGGATATGCTAATATTTCTACCTTAAGGAGATAATTACGATGCTGGAGATTGGAACAGTGGAATATCTTAAAGCGCCGATGTACGAAGCAGTCCCAAAGTCTCCTGTTGGTTGGTGATGTGTTGAGATACAAAACAATGCCTCATCACGCTTTTTATTATTGTTTTTTTGGGGCGCTTTGATCAAAATAGGAGTCTGATACGAGCTCAGAGAAACGGGGGAGTAGCGGGCTTCATAAATATTTAGACTTAAGGCGAAAAAAGTGAAACGAGGAAACAGCGACTAAGAAATCTATTGATCTTTATTGTTAATGATAAAAATGAAAGGAACAACAAAAACAGGATTGCTTTGTGTCGGATTTTGTTCAAACTTTCCTAACATCCTGGAGGGTTTTTGGGGTGTCATTGGGAGATGTTGTAT
The DNA here is from genome assembly GCA_029959045.1 of Taenioides sp. WSHXM2023. NCBI lineage: Eukaryota > Metazoa > Chordata > Actinopteri > Gobiiformes > Gobiidae > Taenioides > Taenioides sp. WSHXM2023. The sequence goes on from CM057087.1 coordinate 8,415,873, forward strand.
CCAATTCCCCAAATGGAGCGGGCGTCATGTGTACAAGCAGGAGGAGGGAGGGTTGAGATGTAGGGGTCGTGAGTATCAAACGTAGCCCCAAGGAAAAGAGGAGTGGACTTGGTAATAGAAGGTGCATGTGTTGGTAACGGGGAGACGAGTGGCCTTAAAATACTGTAATATATCTTTCTAAAATGTGTACTTTTGCATGTAGTAAAGTTGTTTTCCTTAAAGGGCTTGTACATTTTTGAGATTTTTCCTCATGTATTTAAGCTCCAGTGTAGATATATTGAATAAGCAGCTCTTGAGGTAGAAATGAGACAATTATGAAGCATTTTATCCCACGGCGAATCAGGAAGGGCGCAGTTAGCATGCAAGTTGTCGTTAGCATTACTGTGACGTATGATGCATGTACCTCTTTTCAAGATAATCAAAGCACAGTGGCCTTGGAGTAAACTGACTGAAGCGCATGATATTTATACTAGTGAAGGTGGATGGAGGGTCTAACCTCTGAGGCCCATCAGATCTTCTCTTATTTAATGAACAAATGACGTGTCCTTAAATATATACATTTTGGTTTTGCATTGAACAGATGGTGGCCTTGAAGCTACCATCTGAAAGTTTATTTGTTTATTTTTCACAAGTAGAACGCAAATGTGGCCTTTGTTCAGACTCATCTGTGCTCACCTGTCAGCACTATCAGACAGAAGTAAAGTAGACAGCATCTAGTGGTGATATGTGAGAATACAACGGGGGCCGGTCAACCAGTGTAATTACAGATGGTGACTTCAAGAAGCCTGTTTGTATTATCTAAAATGATTGAGGTTTTGATTCTTAAAATTCCTACATGAAAAATCCACACCCACCTGACTCAGTTCCCTAAATAATTCCATAAGCAGTAATGTTAAAGCAGACGTGTTAGACGTGTTAGACGTGTTAGACATGTTAGACGTGTTAGGCGTGTTAGACGTGTTAGACGTGTTAGGCGTGTTAGACGTGTTAGACGTGTTAGAGCGCCTGCAGCAGGACATGTGTGGATGTGGTCAGACTGTGGAGCTCTTCACCTTCACATCCTCCTCCACTCTCAGCCTGTTTGTATTGACATCAGTGATATGGGACACAGCTCCTGATCATGCCTCAGGCCAAATCCACCCTCTACTGTATACTGTGTGTGTGTGTGTGTGTGTGTGTGTGTGTGTGTGTGCGTGTGCGTGTGCGTGTGTGTGTGTGTGTGTGTGTGTGTGTGTGTGTTACAGGGCATCTTGTCCTTCCTCCATAGAAATATTGCATATAAGTAAGACTAGACCAGGACTAAACCAGGTCAAAACCAGGACTAAACTAGGTCTAAAGCACCTCTAATTGACATAGACCATTGCAGACTGAGAAAACCTCTCATCTACTGCATTCTACAACCAAGACCAGATCCAGGTCCAACCCAGGACTTAATCAGGTCTAAGGACTCATCCAGGTCTAAATTACAGTAGGTTTAAAACAGATGTAAACTAGGACTAAGGACTCAACCAGGTCTAAACCAGGACTAAACCAGGTCTAACCCAGGATTAAACCAGGTATAACTGTGGCCCATAGACATGTAAATAATCTATGTCTTCCGGCTGCATTAGCTTTTGACATTTTGGTCTTAAAATGTTCATATTAACCCTCTTTGCATGATCCTGGTGTTTTATTTCGCTATTTTACCCGTAAATAAATTCCTACTCCTAATATGAACCTGGCTCCAAATTCGGTCCTGTAACTGCCAGCCTCGATGAGCTTCATTTGACTGGAGCCAAACGCTATGGATGATATCACACTCACTTAGTCCACTTCTTTATGCTCTGGCCTTACCGTAACTCACCTCTGATACAAACTGACCTACAAACCGAGAACACCTCACAGAAGCAGCCATCTTCTCATTATAATCCCTCCATTTTTCTTTCTTCTAACACACCAACATCATTCTGAGGACTAAATATTCACTCGCTCCCAATATGTCTCCACTAATAGCAGCCTGATGGAGAGATAATCTGCTGAATTGAGTGGCCCAAATTCCTCAGATTTGCTAATTATCAAATAAAGATATCTGCTGGATGCAATTGACATTTCCCCACCCCATCTCCAAATCCAAACGCCATCTTGAAAATCATCAAGCATTACATTACTCTACTCTCTCTCTCCTTCGCCATCTCTCCGTCTCTCCTCTTCACAGTTTTAATTAGCCAGTAACGAGTTCAATGGTGTAATTAAGAGCTCAGTTGGACCAGAAAACAAGGTGGCCATTAGCGTGCGGTTCAGATCAGTGCTAGCACAGATGTCGCCACATGGCCTGGCCTCGTCTACAGGAGAAATAATGTTGATTTTGGGTCACTGTAAATATTAGCTCAAACAAGTAATTACTGTAGTACATTTGGAAATATAATAATAGGCTGATTATGTATTAGAAGTTCTCTGTGTCCTATGTCTCACCTTCTTTTGAGAATTTTATTTCAATGTTGTTCCCCATTTTCAGCTATTATATAATGGCTTGCATGTTTTGATTGACAGGACTGTTAGTAATGTACATGATGGGGCTTTAACGAGAAAAATGTTCCACAGAATGGCATTTAAAGGGTCCATACTACGCTATTTTGTTATAATATGTTATAATGTTGTTTCCTCATCACAAACATGCCTGGAGTTGTGTTTTGTTTCATTCACACATGTTAAATACGCAAATTCTACATATTTAGGCTGAGTTCTCTCAAACTGAACACACTGTGATGTGTGCTAATACAGGAAGTGCTCCACTGTGTTTTTAAACTCCACACACCTTCACTAGAATCATTTTGCCAATTGCCAATCTCTACTGAACTAAAGGTAAAAGGTTATAGGAGAAACAAAACACAACTCCAGGTATGTTTTTGAGGAGGTAACAGCATTATAAGGACCTTTAACATAGCCATCTCCATGGAAACCGCAAGTGACACCACCAGGCCAAGTTGCAAGTCGTATCTGTGGAGAGGCAAAAATGCATGTCTTTAAGCTCAAAAACACCTAGTGGTTGAATAATGCAAGAAAAAGAACTTTAAAGCTGTATTGTGGACTATCCCAGGCAAAGCAATAACATCTCCATGGAGATAAGGAAGTGACCAGAAAAGTTACACAGTGTCCCTTTAAAAAGACAGTACATTTGTGTTATTTTTGTTGTAGTATGTTTGTATTTTGCTCATTTTATCATTTTTTATTTCATAATCAAGTGTCATTATGCGAAAAGTTTAAGAAAATATACAACTTTCTGTCAGTTTTGGTTCAAACGAGCACAACAGCAGCCCTGAGAATGCGTTCAGATTTGAGAAGAGCTTGCTTTTCAAACCTTTATGAAACATGAGTCTGTGAGGGAATATTCCAGAGTTTATATATCTTAACTTTCAGCTTTAAACTCTAAAAACCAAACTTTTCTTTTTTTCTTCTCCTCTCGGGCCTCTGCGCTGACAGCTCTCAGCTCCAGTGACAGCGCTCCCTGGTGTTCACACTGAAATCCTCACAGATCTTTGTTCCTAAAAGTGACGCGTGATCGGCTTTTTACTTTACACACAATCAGCCTGACAAATACCAGCCTCTGTGTGCTCCCCCTGCACTGCAAAAAGAACAGACTGAAGGAGAAGAACTTGTAATCAGAATACTCATATGGAGTACTCAAAGTATTTTTTCACTAGTTAACAAATATTTACACAAAAAGAAATTATGCTGTTTCTCATTTGGTTACTTTATGTAGATCAAAAGTAAGTATTTTAGTATTAAGTAAGTATTTTAATTGGTGTACAATAACTGGATGGAAAACAAAGATGTAATACATTTCTCTAACTAAACATTTTTAGTCTACTTGATGGACTTTTTGGATTGTATGATTTGTTTTAATTTTGTTTGTTTTAATACGTTGATTCTTATATTCAAGCTAAGTAAAGAAAATTGCACTGACTCCATTACATATTATACAGTTAGAAGTGTCTGACTTATTGCATGCTTAATGATCTTGAAACCAGTCAGAATTATCATAAAATAAATGAAATAATCTAGAGGATTTTAACATTTAACAAAATTTTTAATTCGCATGAAATTTAATAAAATAGTCTTAAAATTGTTTTCAATTTAAAGTGATAATATGTAACTTTCAGGGGGTGGTAAATCAACTGTCTGATTCCATGGAAATAGAAAGTTAGAACCTCACTTTGGAACATTTTCCATGGAGACAGATATGTTTTAAGCCATACTGTGGCATATTATAACCAAAGAAATATTTCCATGGAAACAAGCAGGAGGAGGCCCTAGTTCAGGCCAAATAAGAGTCAGGTTTGTGGAGATGCAAGCCCGCTCACAGTAAGGTGCATGTGTTTCAGTGCAATAAAAGCATGCATAAAAAACATGCTTTTATTTTAGTCTATAGTATAGTTTTATAGTCTATATATTGGAAAAAAAAAAAAAGAAAGTTACATACTGGGGCTTTAAATACTTAAGTAGTTTTATAATTATATATATAGAGAGAGTTTGTATAGAATCAAGCTTTCATATAGTTTATATTACGAAATATTAATCCAGAATAATAATATAAGACATAAGTCATTCTAACTTTTTATGATCCTTCTATTATTATTTTTTTTACCTTTTTTTTTGCAGTGTATCTCTCCTCCTCTCCTCCTCTCCTCCTCTCTTTCCTCTCCTCTCTCCTTTGTCCCTCCTAATAGAATCCATGTATATGTACAGCCCTTTGCATCCCATTATGTTCTATAAACTACTTACGTTATCCACGGCTGCACCTGGGAGAGGCCCCATCTGACAAATACATGCATTTCCCCCCCAAATCAAATTTATTTAGTCAGACGCACTCATGTCGGCTATCATGTCACACGGCAATCTGAATCACCACGCCATTCTGTTCATTTCATATTCACGGGACCACATCGCGTATCAGTAAATTGTCAATTGCAAGTGGCACATTACAATGCAAACAAGACCAGTTTTCAAACACCCTATTTAAATACGGAAACATATCTAGGCTGGTCCTGCTTCAGCGCGTTTTGAATAGCCCCCTCCAGCAGCTACGGCGAGGGAGGAGGGACATTTTTAGGGTGGAAATACTGCATGAAAAAAAAGCGTGTTGATGCTTGGACGATAGCGGTGAAGCAATGGGAGTTAATTTGAATATGGCACCTCAAGCCACTATCATTATCAGATGGGATGGATGGGATTGGGGTCCAGAAATAGTGCGTTTTTTGTGCAGTGCAGGTGGGGGTCCACGGGGGGGGCTGTGAGGGGAGGCGGTCGGAGCTCATTATCAGGGACAGGGCCCAAAGAAGCACGCAGGGAAAGTGCGTTATAGGGTCAGAGAATTAAGGGAACTTCAGTTTGAAAGTTTGTTAATAGGCACAAGTATTTTTGACCCCTGAGGCAAAGTGGGAAAGTAAAGGGAGTGGTAGTAGTAATAATAGTAGTAGGACTGTAGTAGTAGTATCTTATTATCAGGGACAGGGCTCAAAAAGAAGCATGTAGGGAATGTGCATTATAGGGACAGAGAATTAAGGTAACTTCAATTTGAAAGTTTGTTAATAGGCACAAGTATTTTTGACCCCTGAGGCAAAGTGGGAAAGTAAAGGGAGTGGTAGTAGTAGTAGTAGTAGGAGTGTAGTAGTAGTATATTATTATCAGGGACAGGGCTCAAAGAAGCTCGTGGGGAATGTGCATTATAGGGACGGAGAATTAAGGTAACTTCAATTTACTTAAGTTTGTGTAGGTACATGTATTTTTGACCCTTGAGGCAGAGTGGGAAGGTAAAGGAGTGGTAGTAGTAGTAGTAGTTGTAGTAGTAGTAGTATTAGTAGTAGTAGTAGTAGTAGTAGTAGTAGGACAGTAATAGTAGAATCTTATTATCAGGGACAGTGCTCAAAGAAGCACGCAGGGAAAGCGCGTTATAGGGTTAGAGAATTAAGGTAACTTCAATTTGAAAGTTTGTTAATAGGCACAAGTATTTTTGACACCTGAGGCAAAGTGGCAAAGTAAAGGGAGTGGTAGTAGTAGTAGTAGTAGTAGTAGTAGTAGTAGTAGTAGTAGTAGTAGTAGGAGTGTAGTAGTATATTATTATCAGCGACAGGGCTCAAAGAAGCTCGTAGGGAATGGGCATTATAGGGACAGAGAATTAAGGGAACTTCAATTTGAAAGTTTGTTCATAGGCAGTAGTAGTAGTAGTAATTGTAGTAGTAGTAGTAGTAGTAGTAGTAGTAGTAGTAGTAGTAGTAGTAGCAGTAGTAGTTTTCTTATGAGCATTTCAAGCTGTTGTGTCCTTAGTCAAAACACTCATTGTTGCCTATATTTATGATTATGAATGATTGGTGTAGGGAGGCAATATAAATCCATACCTATAGTAGTAGTAGTAGTAGTAGTAGTAGTAGTAGTAGTCTCTTCTTCTCTCTTTCTCTTTCTTTCTTTCTCTCTCCCTGTTGTAGATCCTGCTCTAGTCCAGAAAGATAGATAGATGGACAGAAACACAGACACACAAACGGGTGGACAGAAGATAGATTATGAATGTGTTTATTTTATTCTTAAATATGCATTTTGTTGGTGTCTTCTGCTGCATAAGTTGCTCTCTCTTGACTCCAGTCTCTGTCCACAGGAGCTAGAGGAGACAAGATGGCCGTCGCTCCATCACTATTTGACTCACGCTGCTGCAGGCTCCTTGCTCGCCCCTTCCAGAAATCACCATCATTTTAACACACACACACTTCTAATGTGTCTCTCTCTCACACACACACACACACACACACACTGAGGGAGTGTCAAATGGCACTTAACACGGCTGTCAGTCAGGACACTCAGACAGGAGATGGAGACAGAGAGGAGAGAGAGAGGGGGAGGAGGAGAGAGAGGACAGACAGAGAGATGTGGTAAAAGATAAGGCAAAGAGAGCGAGGGGGAGAGAGGCGGGAGGAGAAGAGGATGAGGGGACAGACAGAGAGATTGGGCAAAAGACAAGGGAGAAAGGGTGATAGGAGAAGGAAAGACATAAGAGACAGAAAAGGAAGAGGGAGAGAGAAAAAAGAGAAAGACATAGAGGAGAGAGAGGACAGAGAAAGAGAGAGATGCTTAAAGTGCTTTACAATGAATTGTTCAATCAACGTGGTAAATTATGTCTGTAGCCACAACTGCCCTGGGGTAGACTGACAGAAGGAAAACTGCTGATCTGTACCACCGGACTCACTTACCAATGCCAATCACTCACACACATACCACATTCATACTAGAAAAGGTGGGTGAAGTGTTTTGCCCAAGAACACAACAACATTCTGAGCGAGGTTTGCTGGATGCACGTTATAATGTTTTGGTGCTATGTCTGGAGGAAGTGTCTGGGGAGGGGGAAGTCTGGGGGTCCCACTGAAGAAGAAAATAAATGTACCCAATGTTTTCCCATGTATGTGAGCAAAATTCACCTTGGCTCAGTTCAGATATATTGTATAAACAGCTCTTCAGGTTCTACATAGAAAAAATAATAATGAAACCATCTTTTCGTGTGGATAGCAGAATAAACAGACCACCGCCTGCAGCAGAGGGCGCAGGGATCCATGAGGAGACACAGGGGCCAGCACAGAGAAAGGGCCCAACTGACAACAGCAGCCAATTAAGTCCACACATGCTAACAGGCTACATGCTAACACGCGCTAACAGGCTAACTCGAGCGCTGGGTTAAATCTGAGGTGAAAACTCTCCACGCTCTAATTGGCGCCTCTCGTGAACAAAACTGAAGTTGTTAGTGGTTTTGTGTTTTGGTTACACAACAGAGGCAGGTGTGAGCGGAGGTGAACGGGGGTGGGGGGGAGGAGACAGGGGAGGAGGGAGAAGCGTCTGGGGAGAGGGAGGCAGAAGGCGAGAGAGGGAAAGCGCACAGAGGCACAGAGAATTAAGGGAACTTCAATTTGAAAGTTTGTTAATAGGCACAGGTATTTTTAACCCCTGAGGCAAAGTGGGGAGGTAAAGGGAGTAGCTGCAGTAGTAGTAGTAGTAGAAGTAGTGGTAGTGGTAGTAACAGTAGTAGTAGCTCATTATCAGGGACAGGACCCAAAGAAGCACATGGGAAAAGTGCATTATAGGGACAGAGAATTAAAGTAACTTCAATTTGAAAGTTTGTTAATAGGCAGAATTTTTGACCTAAGGCAAAGTGGGGAGGTAAAGGGAGTAGAAGTAGTAGTAGTAGTCATAGTAGTAATAGTATTGTAGTAGTATCAAGGACAGGGCTCAAACAAGCACGCAGGGAAAGTGCATTATAAGGACACACAAAAAGGGGCACTGCAACAAGAAATCATTTGCGAGTTTAAATGCCTTGAATTCAGAATATTTACATATGAAAAGTTGACCTAAAATAAACGTAGGCTATTATGTCACCATTTTATATTGAAATATTCTATAATAAATTACCGTAATTTCCAGACTATTGAGCGCACATGAATATAGCAACTAAATTTTAATTGTACATTTGTTCATGCATACAGAACTGAAGAAGCAGCTTGGATGAGCTGCGAAACGTGTTCGACCAAATAAACTTTTGTCCGGTTGATAAACTGAATTTCTCCTTTTGCCATGGATTCTACCTGGACGACTGAGGGATTCTACACACATCTTGAGTCAAAACTACTCTCCAAAACATAAAACATTCAACCTATTTACATATTTTACATCTTTTTCCACATATTTAAATTAACATATTTCAAATAGATCATCTTAAACTCTAAATGACATGCTTTGGATCAATATAAAATAATGGAAAAGAATGACATCATATTTTTACATAGGTAGAACAATACATTTTTGAGTGTATATATACGTATTCAAATTCAAGTCATTGTAACTCATAGATAACCATTTCTGTAGAGTTCAAACTGAGCTCTTTTTTTTTTTTTTTTTTTTTTTTTTTAGTGATTCCTGAAAGCCAAGCACGTTTTTTTTTTTTCTCATGACAGTGGACTCTGGTGACTGGCTCCTTTCATTGGTTAATTAGCCCCTGAAGCAGCGGCAGTGCCACAGACCTGTTCTCTGCATCTTCAAAGAGACTATCTATCACCGCAGCACCCAAGGGACCCTCCTTCTACCTCCGTAACACCCCGCAACTGACAGCTACCAATGGGTGTCCCCAGACTGAGCTGTCCCCGCTCCTGGGGCCCTGCAGTGAGATACAGAGATGGAGAGATGGTTTGGATGTGAACACAAATGTACTTGGTCAGCACAAAGGACAGTTAGTAGAGTAGAGGAGTCACTGGGGGGTTCACTGTTTACAAAAGACACAGGTACAAACTTGAGCAAAACTGTAGGCGGGGAAGCAAAGTAGTGCAAAAAATATCGGAAAAGACTTCAAAATATATGCTTTTTTTTGTTTGTTTTTTGTTGTTGTTTTTGTTTTGTTTTTTAGATGTATTAATTTATTTAAAAATTGCTCTAACAAGTTTTAACTGTTGTGTTTCCAAATGTAGGAAAAACAGTTTTGCTAAATTCTATCTGATTAAGGGCAAAGAGGGAGTAGGGTGGGAAAGGGATAGAGATCTTTAATATGATTGTCATTTTTATTATGAACTAATTGTACTATTTGTGTATATAATAAGTAAAATAAACAATCTAAAATAAAAATCTAAACATTGTGTGACTGACCACTGTTTCGAGGATTTGAAGTGTCAACCTTTCAGTCACAAAGCGAATATTCTCCCAACTGTGCTACTGTCATTGCTGTATGTTCAAAGCAGTTTTAACTGTGACTATGTACAGCTTTCAGAATGAGGAAAAAATATTTTCTGATCTATGTTCTAATGTTGTTTCCACATCACAAACAGACCTGGAGTTGTTTCGTTTCATTCACATATGTTTAACACAAACTCTGCACATTTAGGCTGAGTTCTTCCCTCAAACAGAAAACACTCTGTTCCACCTTGTGATGTCATGTGGTAATACACTGTGCTCCACTGTGTTTTTAAATTTAGATGTATTTATTTAAAGGGACAATGCATATTAATGGAAATACAATGTAAATATGCCAGAATTGCTATTTTCCTTCTGTAGTCCCTGGCAGGCCAGGACCAGACACAACATTTAGCAGTGTACTTACCTTCAGACATTCAATAACAAACAGACAGTAAACACATTACAAGATTAGAGTAAAAAAAAACAAAAAAACATTTAGGATCTGTGTAGAATCCCTCAGTCGTCCAGGTAGAATCCATGGCAAAAGGAGAAATTCAGTTTGTCAACTGGACAAAAGTTTATTTGGTCGAATACGTTTTGCAGCTCATCCAAGCTGCTTCTTCAGTTCAGTTCTTCAGGCAGTGTCCACCAGCGTCTGACCAGAACTGAAGAAGCAGCTTGAATGAGCTGCAAAACGTATTCAACCAAATAAACTTTTGTCCAGTTGAAAAAGTGAATTTCTCCTTTTGCCAACATTTAGGATCAGTGATCACAGACCTGGTTCCTCTTGAGCCAATGGGATGCTGTTCCAAACCTGTGCCTCCACACACCTTCACTAGAATCATCTGGATCATTTCAGCCCTGGAATTTCCAACCTCTACTGAACAAAAGGTAAAAGGAGCTGTTAACTGAAAACTACCACTTCATGACATCACAAGGTGCAACAGAGCATTTTGAGCTTTGGAGACGTAGACAGTCGAATAATAAAGGGTTACTCAAACATGTGAATTAAACAAAACACAACTCCAGGTCTGTTTTTGAAGAGGTAACAACATCAGAACATGATTTAAACCTCACAAGAGTCAGTTTTGCTTAATATAGAACCTTTAATATGTACTACCCATACACTATATCAGAAAATAATGCTAGCTCTGCAAATATCAGAACATTTCATTCCTAAGCCTTACTCATAGTTGCACATATAGAGACATACTCACTAACCTACTTTTACCTCCACAATACTACACAATTACTCTAAATCTTTTCATTTCATTTTCATCGGTCGTCACTCAGCTCGCACTCGCCTCAGTAAACCCGCTCCCCCCGCCGCACTTTTCGTCCCCGCACTATTACATTTTTGAAAGTCCCCCCAATGCCGAAGAATTGTTTCAGCGTCAGATCGTGTCAAAGAAGTAATGGTTTTCGCAGACTTAAGAGTCCAATTGCGCGAGCAGCTTTCTGACGGATGTTTGAATGGACTCTATGAAGCGTGACTGGTTCCTTATAGCTCTCCTCCAGTGGCACAGACCGGGCCGAGAGCACTAAAAAAGAAAGGAGGAGGGGAAAAAAGAAGAGAAAAAAAACGCTTTAATGGCTTCTAATTCTAATAAAGAGCAAAGCCAAGGTCACGCAGAGAACTTCCTCCCCATCACCGAACCACAAAGACCAAGAGCCTGGCGAGAGTGCATAATATCCTCATAGCTATTTTTGCCTTCAAATTAAAATCTATGACATGTTGAAATGAGTGCGGTGTGCAAAAGGGGTATTCAAAGTAGGCGCTAATGATGCTTATTAATGGAGTGAATGAAGTCTTGACAGGTCGTGTGTCATAGCTCCAGCTCTGCTCCTCTGGCATAATGGCTAATGTAAGTGGGGATAATTATATATATTATAGCCTGTCTTATGGTATTTTGGCAGGAGTGAGAGGAGCGGGCGGCAAGAGCGAGGAGACCGTCAAGAGGCAAGGACAGACGAGATGGACGCATTCACAACAAGAATTATTCTAATGGGGAGAATGGTGTGAAATTGTGTGTGGTGTTTTTTTTTTTTTTTAATTGTCAACTTGAACAAACGCTTCAGCTAATGCTACAACTGCTCTCTTTCTGAAAATGTTTATTTCAAGGAAACCACTAGCAACTAGCAAAGTGTAGTAAAACTGCTACTACTATTACTACTATTACTATTACAACTACTATTACTACTACTACTACTACTATTACTATTACAACTACTATTACTACTACTACTACTACTATTACTATTACAACTACTATTACTACTACTACTACTATTACTATTACAACTACTATTACTACTACTACTACTACTATTACTATTACAACTACTATTACTACCACTACTACTACTATTACTATTACAACTACTATTACTACTACTACTACTACTACTACTATTACTACTAGTACTATGACTATTACTACTACTACAGCAAGGATGACAATGATGATGACCACTACTACAACTACTATTACTATTACTCCTGCTAGTACAAGTACTACTATGACTACTACCTACTACTACTAGCTACTACTTCTACCACTGCTACTATTTGCACTACCACTACTACTACTACTACTACTAATACAACTACTTCTATTATTACTACTACTATTGCTACTGCTTGTACTACTATTACTACTACTACTACTACTACTACTACTACTGCCGCTACTGCTACTGCTTCTACTACTACTGCTGCTACTATGGCAAGGACGACCACAACTACTACTACTACTTCTACAAGAACTGCTACTGCTACTGCTTCTGCTATTGCTACTACTACTACTACTACTACTAATACTAGTACTACTATGACTACTACCTACTACTACTAGCCACTATTACTACTACTACTACTACTACTACTTCTACCATTGCTACTACTCAAACTACTACTACTACTACTACTACTACTACTACTACTACTATTGCTACTGCTGCTACTACTACTACTACTTACTATGAGTTTTTTAGTCCTGAATACCCAATACATTAATCTATACTGCTACTACTGCAAAACATGATTCAAGATTTGATGATTTTGTGCGATATAGTCTTTAAAATAGAGCACCACCACTGCATACACACAATCCTTATTCACACAAACACAATTTTACATGCAAAAATTGGGTAAAGTGTCTAGCCAAAGGACACAACGGCACTCTGCAAATGTCCCAAGCCATAATTATAGCGTAAAGTGTCTAAAGTGTGTTCATTACCGATTGCACCACTTTGCCATGTCCCCTCCCATAAGCCCCCACACTGCCCCAATCAACTTTAAACAAGAGCGGCGAGGCGGCGAAGGGCCAGCGTGTGCACAGTGGGAATTAACCAGGCACTTGTAGTCATGAAATGCACATTGACATTCTGCTAATTATCCTCTTGATTAGGAGCAATAACACAATTAGCAGAGCGCTCTTTGCTAATTGTTAATTAGTATAAGCAAAGTTGCGGTGTGTGTGGTGGAGGCAGAACACATGTTAATCGGAGCCTTTTGTTTGTGCGTCTGTGGCGCTGGAGCGAGTTCAGAGCCGTTCACTGGAGCTCACGAGCAGCTGTCACTGTGAAGAGAACGAGTCTGGGAGATTAGTACTGCCCTTTGAATACTTTTACTTCAGCTATTTACTACTATTACTGCTACTTACTACTACTGCTACTACTACAGCTGCTATTACTGCTATCACTACTATTACTACTAATACCACTAACTACTACCATACTACAATGTGAAGAGAACGGGACAGAGCCTGGGAGATTAGTACTGCCCTTTGAATACTTTTACTTCAGCTATTTACTACTATTACTGCTACTTACTACTACTACTACTACTACAACTGCTATTACTGCTATCACTACTATTACTACTACTACCACTATACTACAATGTGAAGAGAACGGGACAGAGCCTGGGAGATTAGTACTGCCTTTTGAATACTTTTACTTCAGCTATTTTACTACTGCTGTTGTACTACTGTTACTGCTACCTACTACTACTACTACTACTACTACTACTACTACTACAACTGCTATTACTGCTATCACTACTATTACTACTACTACCACTATACTACAATGTGAAGAGAACGGGACAGAGCCTTGGAGATTAGTACTGCCCTTTGAATACTTTTACTTCAGCTATTTACTACTATTACTGCTACTTACTACTACTACTACTACAACTGCTATTACTGCTATCACTACTATTACTACTACTACCACTATACTACAATGTGAAGAGAACGGGACAGAGCCTGGGAGATTAGTACTGCCTTTTGAATACTTTTACTTCAGCTATTTTACTACTGTTGTTGTATTACTGTAACTGCTACTTACTACTACTACTACTACTACTACAGCTGCTATTACTGCTATCACTACTATTACTACTAATACCGCTACCGCTACTACTACCATTATACTACAATGTGAAGAGAATGAGAGAGAACCTGGGAGATTAGCACAGCAGTTTTAATACTTTTACTTTAGCCATTTTAATACTGCTATTGTACTGCTATTACTGCTACTTACTACTATTACTACTACTGCAACTACTACAACATACTATTACTATTACTATTACTACTATTACTATTACTACAACTACAACTACTACTGCTACTATTACCACTACTACCACTACTACTACTACCACCACTACTACTATTACTATTACTACTATTACTTCCACCACTATTACTACTACTACTACCACTACTACTACTACTACTACTACTACCACTACTACTACTACTACTACTACTACTACTACTACTACTACTACTACTACTACTATTGCTACTACTACTACTACTACTACCACTTACTGCTACTACTTGTCACTACTACTACCACTATACAACCACTACTGCTACTACTACTACTACTACTACTACTACTACTACTACTACTACTACTACTACTACTACTACAGTGATCAATAAAATATGTCATAATGAGATGCAGACAAATCACAGTGGTCTGGTTTTGTCACAAAGTGCTGCCTTTACAATATACTCTGGGGAAAAGCATTTACAAGAATAAAATGTCCTTCTTAAGAGAAAAATAACCCGCTCATTTGCATAGGTTTAAAGAGGAGATATTATTATGCAAAATCCACTTTTTGAAGCTGTCTACCTTGTTATAATAACACTACACCTTCACAAACCTGATACAATGCGCAGTAGTTTCATTAGTGGGATACAGGCTGATTGTGTTGTGATAGTGCTCTGAAGGGGGAGAGAATAAAGCATTTTCACAACAATAAAAAGTAACATGAGTGATCTAAATATGTTATGTACAGTTAATACCCCGTAGAAATGTCCCGCTTTAACATAAAGAGTCATTTACTGCCCCTAAAGCTTTTGACTGTAGGGTCTCTGCAAGTGCACCCACCTGGCTCCATTTAGAACGCTTAATTCATAATTTATACGTACATTTAAGGTGATTAAAATTCATGACCTGAAATTGTTTTTAAAATAGTGCGTCTGTAGCTGGGGGGTGTCCAATCAGAGTGCAGCGCTGGTCTGATCAGGAAGAGAACGCTGATAAAGCCACAGTGTTTACAGAGGTCAGTGAACACGGTTATTCTGTGCTCATACAAGACCAAAGAAAGTCGTCTATCTTCTCTTACTATTAAGTCATATTTAGACTAAATAAGACATGAGACAGTTAGGCAGTTCGAGGGCTGAAATCATCCGAATGATTCTAGTGCAGGTGTATGAAGTTTAAAAACACAGTGGAGCCACATGACATCATAAGGTGGAACGGAGTGTTTTCTGTTTTAGAGAAGAACTCACACAACTCCAGGTCTGTTTGTGATAAGGAAATAACATTATAACATAGATCAGAAAACAGAGTAATATGGGCCCTTTGACTGAAAGTGTGAGGGTCAAAATCCAGCTTCCCCCATTTTCTTGTTGTGTCCTTGAGCAAAATGCATTCAACTTGTTTCCTCTGCATACGTGTATTAGTGTAACTGGGGTAGCTGTTGGAGGGGTAGGGCAGCTTTGACGTACTTTGCCCCCACTCTGCAGATTTAATGTGGAGTAAAAAAAAAAAAAAAAAAAAAATTAAGTTGTGAAGCCCCCTATTTTATTTTTTTTTTTCATTACAGTAATTAAATATTCAACCATTTATCATTCCACTAACCACTTGATAATAACAGTAACGCATAGGATTTATACAGTGCCTTTTAAAACACCACACTGTACACTGCATTAATCATTTACTTACTAACATACCACCTTCAGGGGCAAAAGAGGGTGGCAGAAGTGTCTTGCCTAAGGACACAATGTCAGTATCCGCTAAAGATACCCCCCCCCCCCCCTCTCTCTCTCTCTCTCTCTTTCTTTCTCTTCCTCCCTGCTTCTCCCTGGCTCACTCTCTGTCTGCCTGTCCCTCTCTCAATTTTTCCCTCTCTCCATTTTTCCCTCTCTCCTGTCCTTAGTCTCTAATCTACCACTCTACCCCCCCATCCTTCTCTCATCTCTCTCCCTCACTTTTTGCATCTATCATGCTCCTGTTTCCTGTCATTGCTTTCTCTCTCTTCTCTCACTCTCTGTCTCTCGCTTTCTCTTTCTCTCTCTCTCTCTCTCTTTCTCAGTCTCTCTCTTTCTCTCTGTCTGTCCCTCTCTCTCCCTCTTTGTCTGTCTGTCTCTCTTTCACTCTCTGTCTCGCTTTCTATGTCTCTCGCTCTTTGTCTCTCTCCCTCTGTCTGTCTCTCTCTCTTTCTCAGTCTCTCTCTCTCTCTTTCTCTCTGTCTGTCTCTCTATCTCTCCCTCTTTGTCTGTCTGTCTCTCTCTTTCACTCTCTGCCTCGCTCTCTGTGTCACTCGCTCTTTGTCTCTCTCCTTCTCTCTGTCTCTCACTCCTTCATTGTCTCTTTGTCTCTGTCTCTCGCACTCTCTCTCTCTCTCTCACTCCCCCACTCTCTATCTTTTTCTCTCTGTCTCCCTTTCTCTCTCTCTCCCTCCCTATCTGTCCCTCTCTCAGTCTAATTTCATGTGCGGGTGCGTTCGGCCACACTCCATCCTGGGGCCAAATATTTGTGATGGTGGAGGAGCTAATCTGAGCCCACAGTCACTGGGGACGCCTTATCTGCACGGGTCCTGGAAGTTCCACACCTCTGTTTGTGTTTAGGGACAAATCCTTCTGTCCACCTGCAGGACCTGTCTGACATCTCACAATAGATAACACGAACCATCACATTTGTCTACAAGATCATACAGATTATTTTTATTTTACTTTGAATTCTCTCTGGGAGACGCAATTTGAAGCTACTCCTGGTTTAGTCCCGGTTTAGTCTTCTAAACGGTAAATGGTCATATTTTTATATCGCACTTTTCCTCCCTCAAAACACTCAAACATCAAGGAACCACTCGCCCATTCATACACACACTCATACACCAGTGTACGCAGACACTGGGGTGAGGTGGGTTAAGTGTCTTGCCCAAGGACAACAACAGCATTCATTTCTGGGAGCTGGAATAGCACCGCCAACCTGTGGGTCAGTGGATATGACCGCACTACTATATGTTTTTGTTGAAAGCGGGATTCGAACCGCCAAGCTTCGGATCAGTGGACAAACAACTGAGCTACTGGTTATGAAACATTAAAGGAGCACAATGTCACTTTTCTCCATGTTTGTCTCCATGGAGATGTTATTGTTTGTCTGGAATGTGCTACAGTAGAAACTTTTTGCATTTATTCATGTTTTTATTTCTCAAAATTATATTGATTGCTTTATCACTGTGAGCAGGGTCACCTCCCCATAGATGATGTCACCTTCTTGTCTCCATGGAAACTGTGATAAGTTTAATGCCGTACTGTGTAATAATGAACCAAATACAAAAGAATTTCATGACACTTATTCCGTGTATTTCTAATTCACAAAAACACTGAGCCAGATATAGTTACAGCTGCCCTGGGGTAGATGGAAGTACAAAAAGAGGGAGAAGTGTCTTGCCCAAGGACATTTACAGTATGAATTGGAATTTTAACCAACAACCTCCTGATCATAGAGAGATCACTGAGCCTACAGCACATTACAAATAACTTGATTGAAAGCGTCTATACTTACAATAACTAGAACAACTCCAGCCTTAACCACCTCACTTTATGAACTTCTGAATAAAAATACACTGTGTTTAAGTGTGGCTGTACCGCTGTGAGCCAGTGGGGGCGCTGTATAGGTCAACCCGCCCAACGAGACCCAGGCGAAATTACAAATTACGTGCGTTATTAGTCCTGACCCCAACTCTCTCTGGTCCTGAATATGCATGAGGCCCTCTCCGCAGCTGGACACTGGTCGCTGGCGTGATTTATGGCCCGAGTGTGAGGTCTGGAGCCATCACAGAACCAGGAGGGGCCCACTATAATAAGCACCCAATTAGAGGCGCAGTGGGTGGGCCTCGGCGGGTGTCATGTAGCACCTCCATGATATGAGTGTGGATGGACCAGAGATAGAACGGGCTTTAATCTTCTACTAATTACAAATGATCGATGGACAGGGCAAGTTTGGTTAATCCGTCCACTCCTCTGATCCAAATTTGGGAGTTTTATTGTAGATTTTGTTCACTTCACGGTGCGATAGTCAAGAGTTTATTATCTGTGTGTGACTGCCATGTGGAGTGTTCAGTCTGGAGTTTGCATGTTCTCCCTGTGTCTGAATAGTTTTGAGTACTTTGTTTTCACCCACCAAACTCTTTCAGCTGCAGAGTTTTTAATCATTGAAGGTCTGACCTGTCACTTTGCACATCTGCACGTGTCCGCGGAGAACCCAAATGCCATACTTTGGAACATTCTAAGCTAAGTGATAACATTTTGGTGCCCTCCACCAGCACCTTTATCAGAATCATAATACAGTTCATTGCACAAAGTAGGAAGTTGCTTTGATGTTATGGTAATGTAATAATATAAACTGTGATCAAATACAAATAAGAGCATGCATTAAAATAAGGTAAAGAATACACTTTGATATACAACATAAAATATATAATATGGCAGAACAACAGAATTACAGTTGTTTAAACTGACAGTGACAGGTGTTCTAGAGTGACAGGTGTTCATGAGTCCAATAGCGCAGGGGAAGGGATGTTCTTGTGGTGACAGGTTGTGGCTGTGGTAGCCTCCTGCCCGAGGGGAGGACCAAAGCGTTCATCTTGTGACCATCTTGGACTATATCATATCATATTATGTTAGTAAATGTTGAATATATCACTTATGTGTCCAAAATTACTGTCAAAAGCATGAATATACAACTTTTAAAATTGGGTCATTACAGCAACAAAAATGATTCAAAAATGCTAAAATAAATGACACTGAATTGTTCCTCTTCACTGTGCATCCCCTGCCCTTGCACGTGACCCCATCTCTAAAGCACATATTATAAATCTGTATTTGACATGTAATATTAGACATGTGATCTGCGCCCAGACATGAAGTCACAGCTGTCACTCACACATGACTGACAGCTGTGAGGGTCGGACCAGGGTCAGACTGAAGCACGGGACAAGCAGAGGACATTGTACAAAATACTACATTACATTATTCATATAGCATTTGTAACATGACGAATGTCATAAGGTTAGCTCAAAAATGTGTATACAGTGGAGAAAATAAGTATTCGATCCCTTGCTGATTTTGTTTGAGGTTTGCCCACTGACAAAGAAATGAACAGTCTATAATTTTAATGGAGGTTTATTTTAACATTGAGAGATAAGAGTTTTGGCTCCCACAGACCAGTTAGACTCTCCTAATCAACTCGTCACCTGAATTAGACTCCTGTTTTAACTAGTCACCTGTATAAAAGACCCCTGTCCACAGAATCAGTCAATCAACCAGACTCCAAACTCTTCAACATGGGAAAGACCAAAGAGCTGTCAGAGGATGTCAGGGACAAGACTGTAGACCTGCACAAGGCTGGAATGGGCTACAAAACCATAAGCAAGAAGCTGGTGTTAAAGAGACAACTGTTAGTGCAGCTGTTCGAAAAGTTAAGAAATATAAAACGACCATCAATCGACCTTGGTCTGGGGCTCCACACAAGATCTCACCTTGTGGAGTTTCAGTGATCATGAGAACAGTGAGAAATCAGCCTAGAACTACACGGGAGGAGCTGGTCAATGATCTCAAAGCAGCTGGGACCACAGTCACTAAGAAAACCACTGGTACCACCACGCCGCAATGGATTAAAATCCTGCAGTGCTCACAAGGTCCCCCTGCTTAAGAAGGCACATGTGCAGGCCCACCTGAAGTTTGTCAATGAACACCTGAATGATTTAGAGAGTGACTGGGAGAAGGTGCTGTGGTCAGATGAGACCAAAATCGAGCTCTTTGGCATTAACTCAACTCGCCATGTTTGGAGAAATAGAAATGCTGCATATGACCCCAAGAACACCATCCCCACCGTCAAGCATGGAGGTGGAAACATTTTGCTTTGGGGGTGTTTTTCTGCCAAGGGCACAGGACAACTTCACCATGTCAACGGGAGGATGGACGGAGCCATTTACCGTAAAACTCCTGAGTGACAACCTCCTTCCCTCCGCCAGGAAACTGAAAATGGGTCGTGGATGGGTCTTCCAACATGACAATGACCCAAAACATACAGCCAAGACAACGAAGGAGTGGCTCAAGAAGAAGCGAAGAAGCACATTAAGGTCATGGAGAGGCCCGGCCAGTCTCCGGACCTTAACCCTATAGAAAACCTGTTAACATTGTTAAGTTATTTTTTCCATGAGACATTATTGCTTTGTCTGGAATGTTTCACAGTATGGCATTACATTAAACCTTTCTATCTTCATGAAGACCAAACCAGACCAAGTTACAGGTCAGATCTGTGGAGAGGCAACCCCGCTCACAGTAAAACGTAGAAAACTGTGTCTTTACTGTGAGTGTCCTTGCATCTCCACAAACCTGACTCTCACTTGTCCTGGGGAAGTTCCTCACCTGCTTGTTTCCATGGAAATATTGTTCTTTTTCCTAAACTCTTCCACACTATAGCATTAATCTTCTCTATCATCATGTAGAATATTCCAGAAATCCTTTGAACACAATACATTACATTCTGTCCAGCCCAATGCACAGACACTTAATAATGCTGTTTAATCCATTCTGAAGTGTCCATTGTTGCCATAGGTGACCGTCCCTCTGTCCCCTCATGTTTTATACATCTGTGTGGGGTTCAGGAGCCCACAGCCCTGGAGATAGAGCCACTCTTTTAAACTATATGTGCTCACTTCATCACAGCGCGTGGGCCCCAGAGCGTCCCCTAATGTTATAATTAATTCATTGGAGCTAAAAGAAGGGGCTGAAATGTGCGCGCTCTCCACATCTGCACTGACCTTTGAGGAGAAGTGCCCTCACTCCCAGTCCCGATGTAAAGACCAAATGTGTTTCTTTTAGCTATTTCTGCCGCTCTTTTACAGCGTTTTAACATGCACTGTAATGGAGACACAATGGCGGACATTTTATAATAAGTACATCTGATCAACTATTAATGAATCCATAATTATGTGTTTAATTTAGTGGTTCTGAGACATCGAGAATAGAAGAGAAAGTTCTGCTAAAGCACAAGTTGTATTTAAAGTGATTCATGCATGTTTGAGCAATCTTTAATTGCTTATTTTCAAGACGCCATTTCACCTCCACCGGTATACGCTCACTGCTCTGTGCATACTTTGTTGTTCAATTTTATTTTTTAAATCAGTGATTCACGTAGGATTCTGCAGTGTTGTTTTGGTGCAAATTTGAAAAAATCTGCAACTGTGATATGCAGCTGAAGCGCATGTCAGTGGACTTGTTTCTTTTAAATAAAAATGTGCAAATTATAAAATAATGATACACATTTGTCATAGAATATAACTATATAGCAGACACACGCACAAAAGGTCTCTTTTAAGACTTGGGTTGGTATAGTCCTGATTTAGCCCTGGTTT